>JBBBDQ010000201.1:6870000-7087500 GCA_037127315.1 Ascarosepion bandense
TATTGTCTCTATCCCCCTCTCTCTGTTAGTTTTACCACAACCAAGCTTTACAGTAGACTTAACTGTCACCTTTCTGATCTTGGTTTTATTAAACAGCATTTCATAGAAAGACATCACCATGTATGTAATATTGATAGATTTTAGTCGATAACACAAAAACACTCACTCAAACACAGTATAAAGAACCTTCAGATATTGGAGGCCATCTACATTAAAGCAAAGCAACCCACCATCAATAAAATCAAAATTGAAACGAGTCACAATGCATTACATTGCATCTAGACATATGGATCTCTTGATAAAATTTCGCTCTCTCACCTGGTATGACGCCATAGAATCACTAATCTACAACCTGCGTTTGCTATTCCGTGACGATTATCGTAGCGTAGAGAGCTTTTATGTCAACGTAACACAATATAATTTTTATGGTGAATATCTTTATGTTAATGTCCATGCAACCACTCTGAAAACGGCTCATGTGATCCAAAATCTTTAATCAAGGACCAGCGTAATAAAAATATATCCAAATGTTAGACAATCTGCGCCTTTATTTTCACTAGAAACTAAAGTTAAATGCGTACAAAGACCGAAACGTCGTGAATATGGTAACAAAGATAAAGAGAACAATCCATTCATTGTAAATCGTGTAAATAATTAAAATACCTCATCTTAGAAATATAGACAGATTTTGAGAGAAATCAGTTTGAATATATAAGTCGACGGAAATATCAAAACTGAGAGATATATTAGAGAAATGATGGATAATGATTTGATTTTGAAAATTATTCAATCCACAAATATATAGCAATCCTATTATATTCATTTACATTTGAAGGAACAGATTTTTCATGTAGCAAAACGTGGGCGTACGCGTACAGTCGATTGTGTGTGTGTGTTTGCAGGAGCATTTAAAAAGCAATATCAGACCTATTCTAAGAGAATATAATTTTTCGAAACAGGATAACGAAAAATTAGTCAATGATATTTTATTGTTTCATATAGTCTAAACATGCTTAGGCGGTTGTATAAAGATAAATTTTCCCGTAAATATATGAATGAATGCGTCTCTGATTGCGTATAAAATAAAGAACGAGAGATGCTACCATGTCAGCACCAAATTTCATAGATTTCCACGTCGGAGATTACATCAAGAACGCGAGACGATTTTATGGTTGAATTAATGACTTGTGCATCGCCAACTTTTAATAAAAACTCACACGTCAGACGCAGTTAAATTTATTTTGTGATCATAACTACCATCATCGCCTGGTCGACATTGGTCTCTTGCCCAAATTGGCAGCAGACAGTGTGACGCTGTTAAGCTACCAAAATGGCGACTTTTCTCTACGTTAAAGCAGCCATCATTAACTCAGAACCCTCAGGACGCCACCATGTCCGGTTGGGCATGTGGTATGGTATCGATAGCCAAAATATTATCGATTGATTCTATCTGTATTTTTTTATGTTTAACTTCGTAAATTCTGTTCGAGTTGACTTGTTTGGTTTTTAAATGGCTCAATCTTATTTAGCTGTATTGGTAAAACCTGAAAGTTATATATATATATATATATATATATATATATTGATAGAGAGAGATAATTACGACTGTCGTAAGTGCTAAAATCTGAAAGTAACATATATATATATATTGGTAGAGAGAGAGAGAGAGAGAGAGAGAGAGAGAGAGAGAGAGAAATGTGATTGTCGTAAGTGCTAAAATCTGAAACTAATATATATATATATATATATATATATATATATATATTGAGAGAGAGAAATGCGACTGTCGTAAACATCTTAAATTCTTGTCAGATTCATCGTTCTACCGTCTGCGTTTTTTCTTTTTATAAGAAAATAACCAGTTAATTGGAATGATAATGGAATTTAAAACAAATTTCGTTTCTGTGAAATAAATTTCTGTCGTTCTTTTTTCTTTTTATAGTGTCAATTTTTAACGAGTATGTTTGATCCACTTTTGATTATGTCATCTTGTAATTGTCTATAAATATTAAATGAGTGATGTTGAAAATGGATTTACTGTTTAAAACCACATTAATATTCAACATAATCTTTTGTCAATGCACCTAACTCGGTACTTCTTCCATAATGACGTAAACCGAACCTTAAACAGTGTAAAGATTCAAATAAAAAATTCAGTTAATATCGATGTAACATTAATCATTGACCAAACATCTTGATTTATACATTCAATGTTACCTCTAAAACAATATTATGAGCTAGAAACGTAATATTAAGAAAAATAAATCAGAAGCAGTAATATATAAAATGAATTGCGCAAAACGGACAATGACATAAATCGGCGAAACATACAGAAACACAAAACAAACTACTTGGAATTCGTTTGGTTTCATTGCAACAATTTAAACACAAATGTTGTCCGCTGTTCTCACATAATAAATATTTGATCTGTGAAGACAAATTATCTAAGAAAACAATGCATAGAAAATGCACTGATTTCACAATTCTCTACGGGATCATATACAACACATATAAACAGAAAAACAATTATCACGCAGTGCGATATACGAACAATAGCGACAAATACAGATTTATTATGAGCCGGCTATTTTCAAATGAAGTTGACGTGAACGATTTTGATATAGAAAAAAATTCAAGTCTTTGTATCTGATAAAAATATTTATTACCTATTCTTCAAAATTCGAACATACATCTCCTTCATACCGGTTTTTTTTCTCATTTCGACTCGAAGACAACGCCTGGCATATAGAAGCAAAACGCATTGTCTGAACAACATTCCTAATTTGTCATATTATCTCTGTCTGTCTGTCTGTCTGTCTGTCTGTCTCTCTCTCTCTCTCTCTCTCTCTCTCTCTCTATATATATATATATATATATATATATATATATATGCAGATATAGAGAGAGGGGGAGAGAAAAATAGAGAAAAAGAGAGGTTGATAGGCGGAGCGACCGTTTTATTTTACTGTTGTTTATGTCAAATTCGGAGTCATTTCTGGAAATTTTTTCTTTGGGCGTAAATGCCTCCTTAAAATTAAAAGTCTCTTTATTGATTAGTTTTATTGTTCAATATATTAGGGTATATTGCTTTCTATTTTAATGACATTTTCTAAGGTCAATTTTTCTGTCTTTCACACTTCCCGCTGCTATTCAATGTACAATTCTAAATTGTTTTGATTTTTTATACTTTTTAAATTTATGTGCGTTCTTTATCTGAGCTAACACTACCTTCAGAAGGTAAGTATTAAAACGCTGCTGACGGCCTCTTTTTAACACCTCGTGGGGAACAAAATGATTTCTGTTGTGCCCCGGCTCTGTCGGTCATGTTGCTGAAGCAACTAATATTGAACGAATTCAAAATCGATACGACGAAACCTGTAGTTACCCGTTAGCGGCGAGAGAATGCCGGGGTGAGAATGAAGATGGAGAGAAAAGTTTGTCAGATTCTGTCCACACCAAGAGACAAATAATATTCTTTTTTTATAAACTTTCTTCTCGATTCCTCTTAGCCATACTAAACCTATTTCAACAACGTCTTGGAGGTTTTATCTACTTATACGAATAAGCACTGAGACTGCGAATGATGAAAAAAAAAACAATTAATAAAAGTTAAGCACATTTTGTTAAAAAACAATGAAAATAGTATCAACCTGAGGTAGAATTTTCATGAAGCAATAGAACCGTGAATGTTGAATATTTTTTTCGCATATAATAAGAAAACAAAAGGCTGCAAAGTTATAATACTACAGAAGTTTGCAGTGGATAATCTCCCATCCGCCCGTGTATTGAATATTGCTGCCATATCTGGTCGGGTGTCCCTGCTGCTCTCCTTGGGCTTCTTGACAAAATACAAAGGAGGATCTGTAACGTGGTTGATACTGACTTGGCAGACCGGCTGCAGCCGCTCTCTCACCGGCGTGATGTGGCTTATCTGTGCCTCTTCTACAAGTACTTTCATGGCTTCTGCTCCGATGAGCTTAGATCACTGATGCCGCCTAAGCACGAATTTACACGAGATACTAGATTAGCAACTAGGTCCCACCATTTTACAGTTAAACAAATAAGATGTAACCGTAAATTCTACTCCAACAGCTTCTTTTCTCGCGCTTCCCGCCTGTGGAACTCCCTTCCACAAGTCTGCTTTCCCGACAGTTACAATCTCCAGGTGTTTAAATGTAGGGTCAATAGACACCTCCTATCACACTAACTCCCAACTATTCTCAGAACACTCTCATCTACCCAACCCTCATTCTCGGTATCCTTACCCGCCTATCACCCACCCTCTGACATTTCCTATATTTAATCATCCTTTCTCCACTCTAAGTATCCCCCTGCGCAGTAGTGGCAGTGACATGCCTTGCTCGGGGTGAAACGCTTATATAAAAAAAATACTATGGACTAAGGAAAATGGCAAATAAGGGTAATCATAATGAGGAGGCTTATCTATCACGGTCAATACACTGGTTCTTGCTCGATAACCGAAATTAAGCAACGTTGAGCCTGGTCAGTACTTAGATGAGTGACCGCTTTGAAATACCAGGTGCTGTAAGCGTTTAGTGACTGATGTGCGTTGTGGTGCAGTGGATATCGGCTCGGAAAGAGAAATCCAGTTGAATACCATACATTCACTTAAGCACAGGTACCCTTGGGAAAGGTATTAATCCGTCCCTTCCATTCAGTTATGGGTTAAATAAAAAGGGTTTGATTTGGGGACCCTGCCCTTAAAAACAAATCCCAATGAATCTTGATACTCGAAAAGAAAAAAAAGTATTACTAAATACAAACTGATATAAAAACAACAATAAATTGTTCAAAAGAAAAAGGTATTACCAGCAATAAATAAATAGAAATGTAGTTGGCATTAAATGACCCGCCGAAGTTGATATGCCATAAAAACAAAACAACCAACCAACAATCATAATGAGGATCGGAAACAAACGATTGAAATGCCTAATACATGCAATGAGAAAGCATGCCTTGGAGAATATGAAACCCACAAGTTTTATTTATAGAAAAATGTCTAAGAATAAATAATGATTTACCTACCTAACGAGCTTCTGAATAAAAGTGAGAGCACAGGTTCTTGTAAGGAGATTAAGGAGACAAATATTGCAGAGAGATACATACAACAAGAAGTTGTGGAGAGCAATGATCATCCCCTTTCCTTAAAAGAGATGGCACAGAGAAAAATATTTTTTTATTCACACAACCCAACCATTGCAATTATATTATTTTGGCAAATATCTTGTTTCCTTTATGTTTTTTCTTTTTACTCTTGCCTTAATACCTTTTTTTAAATGTGCCATGTCCCTTCAGAACGTAGGCGATCATGGCCTTCCACGTCTTCCATCTCTTGTGGTTCTTAACACTCTTTTTCTTATTACCCCAAACAAACCCCACTCTGTCATCCACTTGCTCAGGCCCGTCAAGTATATTACCCGCTGCTTTCCCCTGTATCTCCCTCTCTCTACCTGGTCTTTGAGTATCAGATTTTTTTGACCTCTCTCAGTGTTCTCGGTGTCGCACTTTCCGTATTCTGTTAGAACATATCCAAGCTATCTAAATTTTTGTACCTGCTTGATTTCAGTATACCCCACCTGTCATTGTCATTTTTTCAGATTCTTCAACCTCTCTTTTGTTGTTACATTTTCCAGGGACTTTAGCTGTCTTTTCCTGACGCACAGTATTATGTTCTTTTCGTTTCCATCCTTTCCAAAGCCTTTTCATTGCTCACATGCTCGATCCATGATATCCACAGAATCCTTGTGTAGAACCTCATTTCAGTTGCTTCAAGTTCTTCCTTTGATATTGTCCAGCATTCACTGTCATACTGAAGAACTGACAACACATAGCAATCCACTACTCTCTCCTTTGTTTTTAGCAAAATCTTTCTGTTTCTGAATATTCTACTCAGCTTCTGGAATGCGTCCTTCTAAATGCCAGTTCGCCTTTATATCTCAGTGTCGCACTTTCCGTCTTCTTTCCCAGGTATGTACATTTTTGTACTTGCTTGATTTTAGTATACCCCACCTGTCATTGACATTTTGGGCACTTCAGTTTGCTGATGACCATGCATTCAATAAGTGTTAATATAAAACATGGACGTGAACAATATTTATTTTTTCTAAAAATTACAACAATTGTGGCACAAAGACGAAAGTGGGGGGAAGAGGTTGGTTCTCACTATTTATTTTTGCATAATACAAAAATTGTGGCAGAAAGCCGAAAAGGGGAGGGGTAGAGGGTGGTCTTCAGTTAACTATCCTATAAACACTATCTAAACACTATCCTATAAACACTATCCTATAAACACTATCTATCCTAGCTAAACACTATCACGACCCATTCACTCATTACAATTTGCACAATAACCAAAGGAACCCATCCATCATCTTCCAATCCCTCATACACAACAATACCACAAACTCACAAGTGACACCTAAAAAAGTGAGGATATAACCCATGACAATAAAATTGTATTTATGCACAATATAATATATAATTTAAAACATGGACGTGAACAGAAGAAATCCATTAACCAGTTTTAAAATATTTCGGTGCTGATGACTACAATTTTCTTATTTTTTCTTAAGTAGAGAATTTAGTTACATCGTGCAGTTTTATACTCGAAGAGATTAAATGCGATGTTTTTCTTTTTATTATTATTACTCTTGTTGATCTGTTGATGTCTTTCTGCTGTGGTGTAAATAATACAGCTCGATATCACAAATTAAATCGGCCTGACGTCTTAAATCAAGAACTCCAAGTGAGTCATAAAAGTCCGTTAGATTTCCGACAAGATTATTTCTAACAGAAGGAACGGCGTATAGCCTGAGCAAGACTTAATATTATAACCGATAGAAAAGTGTTATAACAGTGGCGACGAAGAGACATAACTCATCCAAATTATGACAGGAGTGACGCGCATTAGAAACTCTTATTGAGTTATCACAGATAGAAAAATACTTTTTGTTTTGGCGCATTTTATAATAGAAACGATGAGAATATTGAAACACATATGTGTACCTCCCCTGTGAAAACAAACAAACAAATATTCTTCAAATATTGAAGAACTATTAGCTCTGGTTGTAAAGATACAGCAAAAAAAGTACTTCATAAATAAATGGTAACTGAAATAACCCAGAAAAAAACGGAATATCACCCAAGTTCATCAACTCTCGATTCGGTGTTATTTTCCATATCTAAATACACATAAAATTCAAGTGATGGAATTACCTGTTCTACTTATTTTCGAAGATATAATCAAATTTTCAAAAAAAAGAAATAATAATAATGCAGCAACTGGAAAGACGAGAAATAAAATGATTTTTTGCTGAGAATATTAGCATTGGTAGAACATACGGACCTTCATTTTATATTATCGAAAAATAACAGAAATTTGTTTTTAAGAAACTGTAAGTATTCTGATTAAATATTTTTCCAAGAAAAACTCGTTGGAAATGTGTGAACATGACAAAAAAGTCAATAATTTTGTCACATATGATAGAATCGTTAACAAGGAGTGTGAAGGTTTTAGGTTTTTATTCCGAACATATTTAAATGTTTGATTTTTGCTCAAGGATTAAAGGCAAAAGATAACGCAAAAGTAAGGGTAAAAATTCTAACTAAACTTCAACAGAATAATAAATTTACACGAGAGGAAATATCAGACGAATATCAGAGAATCTTCAATCTGAAACGCGATGCCAAAGAAATTGAGGAAATATAATGTTGAAGTATACAAAAGAAAGAGAAATGTGGAAAAAAATGAATGTATGTTTCAGAAATAGAAGGTTTATATTTCGAAATGTATGAAAAAATAGGACATAAAAAGTCACTAGCTAAAACTAAATTAAGCAAAATTTCTTACAGAAATTATTACACAGCGTAACAAAGGAAAAATAATCCCAGGTATCAAAAAAATATGTTTAGGTGTAAATTTACACTATGGGTTTAAACTATTGGTAGTTACATCACAATAACCGATTAAGCTCATATTAAGCACAGGAAAAACTTATATTTAAAAATAAAAGTCACGTGTAGCGTTTTAACTATGAAAATAATTTTTATTTTCGAAATGTCTTGTAATGTCTCATTCCATAACAAGTGTGTAAAAGCTAAGGTTTTGTATTAAAAATACTACAAACTAATTCAGTAAAGACTAGATGGAAATATTTGAGCTGTTGGACTTAACTATAAACATTTATTGCGCAAATGTAAATAGACACGCGGCCACTTTAAACCAGAGTAAAAATTTGAAATAAGGGTTGAAAATATTTTCCAAGTATTCTGTCGGATTGGTTTGGTTTGGTAGATTTTCCAAAATAAAGCAAAATTTCGAGTGTAAAAAAAAAAAATGGCGCGGCGTCAGTGTTTAAAATGAAGTGTGTCATTCACAGCATAGCATCAAATCAACTAAGAAAAGACTAATCATTCAAAATGGGCATCAACATCAGCGTATGTAAAGAAAAAACATCACTGTATGAAACATATGTTTAGAACTCCATATCTACCCGTTACCATGTCTAGAAGTAACTTTTACGGCATTAAACAGTTTCCATCATTTGCAAGACTTCATTATTGCTCACATGCTCGATCCATGAAATTCACAGCATCCTTCTGTAGAACCACATTTCAGTTGCTTCAAGTTTTTCCTCCTAGAAGTTATGCCTGGATTCGTAATCGGAGGCAACAATTTAAACAACCTAAGGTACGCAGATGATACAGTGCAGAAAGCAGAACAGAAAGGAAACTACAAGACCTCCTCCAGAAGGTAGCAGAGGAAAGTAACAAGAAAGGACTAGAAATAAACTGCACGAAAACCGAATGCGTGGTCATCAGTAAAAAGGGCAGCCCAAAATGCCAAATACAGGTTGGGGATACCAGAATCAAGCAGGTACAAATATTTAAATACCTGGGAAGCGTTATAACAGAAGACGGAAAGTGCGATACAGAGATCCGAAGGCGAATAGGTATGGCGAAGGAAGCATTCCAGAAATTGAGTAAAGTATTAAGAAACAGGACAATTTCGCTAGAAACTAGGAAGAGAGTACTGCATTGCTACGTGCTGCCCGTCCTTCAATATGGCAGTGAATGCTGGACAATAACTTCAAACAGTACGTTGACGAATTTGACAGTTAGAAAAGAAGGTGAATATTAATAAATAAAATAATAAATCTCAAAAAGGGGATGTTGTTGCGTAAAAAATACACATCCGCTAACACAAATGAACTAGGTCAGGCACCTTAAATAAAGAATTGCAAGTGATCCTTTGGATTTCAGGCCAGAATATTTCTTACAAATGTCACGGCAAATGTTATAACCGCTTATAACTTAATGTTATAACCGTTAGCATTGAATTATAACATTTTCTAACCTATTCTTAATCATATTCAGAACATTGTTAATACATAAAAAGAATGACTCTTTCACATTCATTTGTTTTGGGTCAGCATTTTTTCGCTGCATTTGAAGTTCTGTAATATTTTCGGACAATGCAGGTTGGCTGACAACTTCTGACATAGAAAATAGTCTGTGATATTAATAGTAAAAATTGTAACATGATTTTTTAAAGATCATTTTACATTAGGAAAACCATTAATACATGTCTTCTCCTAGTAATGGGTTAAATAGCAAGCTAGGTTTAATCTTCTAGACTTGTCTGCCAGCCAGTCTAAATAAAGAATACTACCCTGAATGTCAAACCCTAGAGAACGGATAATTATCTTTCTGAAGAAACCATAGAAATCTCTGATGACCTACGACTTGTTACTAAGAGTTTATATGTGGAAACATATTTTCCTAAAACATATGCTTCTTGTTATAACTACTGTTGACGTGTCTCTTAAAGTAACTTAGATCGTAGGATTCAAATTATAATTTACGAATTTCTTGATTTCGTGTCTACTTAAAGGACTGTTTCAATCAATTTTCTTTTTCTTAATTCAGCATATTTTGGTTTGTATATCTCCATTTTAAATAAGCATCATCAATATTAAAGATGTAAGTATTTTTCTCATTTCAGCTTGAATAATGTTCGAATAGTTATTTTTGTCTCCTGCCTGCAATAAATGACATTTTACAACGATTCAAATATTTTGATCACTTATTTATTCGTTTTCCGTTTTGTCGATTGTTCATAGTTGCCTTATATTTGCTTGAAGGCATTCTGTATCCTCCTTGTAACAGTTACGGTTACTTCCCCTTCGTCGCCATTTTGAAATGTTCTATCTTTTTCTCTCTATATTTTTCAGGCTCATTTTTAATTTTCTCACTTTTACTTCAAATTTATATAACGTTTGTTTACAAATCCGCTTTAAGTCTTCTTCAAGAATTTCTTTTTTCGTATTTCTTTCACAATTTTCCTTATTTTAATTAATATACCTTTCCTTAATTCTGTTCAATTTTTCATCTTCTGTTTTATTTTATTTTTAATTCTTTTACGACACTTAATCTATTGCTTATATTTTCTTTGTTTTCTATTAATATTTGTTTTTTGGCAGATTTCTTTTATTTCCTTCATTTTTCGTATGTGATATTTCCTTCTAATTCATTCAGAAATTCTTTTCCTTCTTTCAAGTTATTCTATTATATTTTTATATATAGTTTATTTATTTCTATCATTTCACTTTTTTATTCATTTATTAATTACCATCATCATCGACGCATTCTTATTCTTCCCTTCAGTATGTAGGCGATCTTGGCTTTCCACGTTTCCCTAACCCTGGTGGCTCTGAGCACGCCTTGTCCTGTTACACCATGAAATCCTCATTCTGTCATCCACCTGATTAGGTTCTTCAAATATGTTATCCGTTGCTTTCCCCTATCTCTTTTTCCCTCTATCTGGAGGGTTAGTATCAGATTATCCAGGCCCTCCTTCCTCATTGCGTGTCCCAGGAACTTCAGCTGTCTCTTCCTGGTGTTCAGTATTAATTTCCTTTTGGATTCCATCATTTCTAAGTCCTCATCATTGCTCACATGCTCGATCCATGATATTCTCAGCATCCTTCTGCAGAACCAGATTTCAGTTGCTTCAAGTTTTTTCTTACTTGGAATTAAACCTATGTTTTCTTCTTTACCTTTTTCCGTTTTCCTCATTCCTATTAAATTATCTTACATATATATATATATATATGTGTGTGTGTGTATGTGTGTGCGTGTGTGTGCATTCAGTATTTTCCCCTCTGAGTACATCATTCACGTATATAAATCTACCATCCACCAGTGTATTGAATGCTGCTGCCACATCTGATCGGGTGCCCCTGCTATTCTCCTCGGGGATCTTTACAAAATCCAACGATGAATATGTAATGTGATTGATACCGACTTGGCAGCCCGGCTGCAGTCACTCTCTCAACGGCGTGATGTGACTTTCCTGTACCTCTTCTATAAATACTTTCACGGCTGCTGCTCCGATTAACTTAGACCACTGGTGCCTCTAGTTATGAATTTACACGAGCTACTAGATTAGAAACTCGGTCCCACCAGTTTACTGTGAAACGGATAAAATGTAACTGCAATTTCTACTCTAACAGTTTCTTTTTTTGCACTTCCTGCCTGTGAAATTCCCTTCCATATACTTGCTTCCCCGACAGCTACAATCCCCAGGAGATTAAATGTAAGGACAATAGACATCTCCTATCACACTAACTCGCATCCATTCATTCAAACTCTCTTCACATCTACCCCAGCCCCATCCTCGGTACCCTTATCCGTCAATTACCCTCCTCCCGACATTTCCTTTAAGTAAACACTCTTTCTCATCACTGCCCCCTATGTAACCCCCTACACAATAGTGGCAGTAGAATGCCTTGCTTGGTGTAAAATAATAATTTTAAAAAATTATCAGGAATTTCAGTTAAGCTCGAAACAAATTATACATTCCGTCGCAACCAATTGTAAAGCACAACAATATTTTGTTCTTAACCGATAGCAATAGGAATAATGTATTTGAATGAATGTTTATAGAAACTGATATGATTTTATAACGAGGTTTAATTTATCCTGTTGTTGTTAGTCTGTCGCGCAATCCATAATCACCGACAGCTGGCATAAAAAAAAGAAATTCAAATAAAAAATATTTCTACTCATTTCATGATTTGGCATCGACCATTTTACCGGAGACAAGATTAGTATTAACATACTTTTCCTCTCGTATCTGCTTTGAACACAAATTCATTATACATTATCTAATGGCGGACTATATTACAATAAGAAATTATCTGAAAAGCTTTATGACCGATAAAGATAAGTTGGTGAACATTACAGCTGCATCTCTTCCTGCTATTAAAATAGAGTAGAAAAGAAGGCAATATCTTTTTTTTGATAATTTCACCCCGAGCAAGGCAAAAATGCCACTGATGAGCGGGGGGCTACATAACTGTAAAAAGATTAATTAGAAAAGAGTGAGGAGTACAAACTAGTTAGAAAGGAGCAATACAAAGCTGAGAATGCAGGTGCGATGACAGATACATTAGTGGAGAGAAAGGGAAGGATATACTGGGGTGGGGAGAGAGCTAGAGTCCAGTGGTTAATAGATGAGTATTGACATTGAATTTAAATTTCTGGAGGTTGTAGCCGTCAGGAAAGGAAGAATATGGGGGCGAGTTCCACAGGCGGGAAGTGCGAGAGAAGAAGCTGAAGGAGTAGAATTGTCGTCTGCATTTGGTTAACCTGACTGTGAATGGGTGGGAACCAGTTGCAAGTCTGGTTGCACGAGTAAACACCTGTTGAGGAGGCACCATTGACTTAAGAACGTCCGAGCAGAAGCCATGAAAGTATTTATAGAACAGACAAAGGGAGGTCACATTTCGACGGTGGGGAAGTGGCTGCAGTCGAGCCGCCAGATCAGTACCTATCACATTACAGACTCTCCTTTGGAGCCTGTCGAGAACACCGAGGAGAACGGCAGGGGCGCTTGACCATAAATAGCAGCAGTACTCCATGCACGAACGGATGGTTGACTTGTATATATGCAGGATGGATTCAGGTGGAAAAAACATCCTTGATCGACCTAGTGACCAAACCTTCCTAGCAGTAGATTTAGTTATGGATTCAATATAGTGGTTCCATTTGAGGTCTGAGGAGAGTGTAAGGCCGAGGAGGCGTAGTGTGTTGCTCTCAGGGAGCATATATATTGAAGTTTTGTAGAATTTTCTATTTTAAATTATGTTTTAGAACATGTACATTATAGTATTTTCTTTTACCTCCCGAAGAAACTTACCCAACGTTGAAACAAACATATCATTGTTGAGGACATATATTAAAAAATAATGTACTTGTTCTAAAACATAATTTATAATAAATATTCACAGCTCTATACATCATATATCGAGCACTGTTTTAAATTAATGTTTTCGACAGAAAAAATTATTTCTTCGTTCTGTACCCACTCGGATATATATATATATATATATATATATATATATATATATATATATTCATATATATAGTGTATTGAGGCAGCAGGTCATTTTATAAACATATAGTGTTAAATATAACAGACAATGAATGTCAATGTTTAAACATGTGCCGTTCTAAACGGCTTTAATTTCAGGTGAAAAGAAAGACAAAAATTGTTCAAGATTTAGATATTTTTTATGTTGGTTTTAAGCCATCATCAGAGAGATTACAGGGACGTTAACATAAAGAAATCCACCATCAAATACTATTTGCTATGCAAAGATAACAGTCAGCAATATATCCAAACAAAATAAGAACGAAAAAAATATTTGCAAAATTCAAAATAATAATTAAAAAGTGTGCTCAATATAAACATCGACCATTCAATATTTATTATTATTTATTACTGCAGAACATGTTCAAACTACAAATAATTAGAACTATTGTACATTTTGTTTCAACATTGAAAGGATTATATCAAATCAGGTTCTTAATACTGATGGTAATAAACGTTTTATTTAATTAAAAAAGCAACACTTCCTTTAAACTAGATTGGTTGTTTTGTTTCTATGGCATATCAACCTCGGCGGGTCATTTATTGCCAACTATATTTTTTATTTATTTATTGTTGGTAATAACTTAGAATTTATTGCTGGTAATAACTTAGAATTTATTGCTGGTAATAACTTTTTCTCTGCAAGAATTTATTGTTGTTTTTATATAAGTTTTGAGTCTAGTAATACTTTTTTTCTTTTTCGAGTATCAAGATTCATTGGGATTTGTTTTTAAGGACAGGGTCCCCAAGTCCTACCCTGTTATTTAACCCAAAACTGGAGGGAAGGGACGGATTAATACCTTTTACAAGGGTACCAGTGATTAATTAAATGCAGTTTATTCAACTGGAATTCGAACTCTGCACACCGATTTCTCTTTCCTAGCCGATATCCACTGCACCACAACGCCCATCCGTCACTAAACACTTACAGCAGCTGGTATTCCCAAGCGGTCACCCGTGTAAGTACTGACCAGGCTCAACGTTGTTTAACTTCGGTTGTCGAGCGAGAACTGATGTATTCAACGTGATATGCCCGTAAGCCTTTAATCTGGGAATTTATAATATTCGTACGAGGTAAAAAGTGATGTCACGATTTTAATTTTTGTTAAAATTATCAGGCTATATGTTGAATTGGGTTGCGTAAAAAATATTGCTCTAAAAACAATTTGTATTTTGCATAAAAAAGAGTGCAAATGGAATATTGACTGAAAAGACAGTTGATCATTTAACGAACAATTAACAATTTATATCAAAATGTGTACAACTGTGAAAGGTGAATGTTGAATGTGATAATGTTAATAAAATATGAAATCAATTCTGATGTTACAATTAAATTGATAAATTTAGAAGTTTAAATGTTGTGCACAAAAGGACTGTTAAAATAAATAAAAGTCTTTCACATTAAAGTTCTTGAGTTAAGCGTATAATTAAAAAAATATGCCGTTAAGAGTTTGCTACTGGTGTTCAAAATTATTTATTTTTTTACTGTGAAAAATGTGTTATCTACGGTTGAACTGATGTTTGAATATAATTAGATTCAGGGTTGAAAATCAGACAATAGTAAGAATATTAATTCTTATATATCTGTTGGTTGAATTTGGCTTCTTTAAAATTGAGAATTCGTCTCTTGGTTGATGGACATTTAAGAAACTCTTAAATTTTGAGTTGAAACTAGTTCGCTCAAAAATGAGTCTCACTAAGGATTTAGTTAATTTTTACAAGTGACGGATTTAGAAATTTTGTCGATTCTCAACTAAGGTCCTCTTCGAGTAGTCTCTATTTAAAAACTGTTGGATTTTAGACTCATTTTTTATTTTCTACTATCTTAAGTCGCGTCAATTGTGTTAGTTGATTTTTCTGCGAATTGTCTAAATTCTAGGAAAAGTGATTCCAAGAAATGTGATTTACACTGACCAATCAGCGTTCAGTAAATCATCTCACTACACGACCACAGCTTGCGTAGGATCAAACTATGGGAGGCTTGTTGTCATTTGTTCTCGAAGGTAAGAAAATGTTTTGTTTTTGAGGTAATTTTTTTTTATCTGCGCTCATATTTTAAAACGTAAAATGCACTGTAACAGTATCCGCTCAAGATTGAGAGTTCCAATAAATTTTTCGAAGAGAAAACACTCAATATGTAACATAGGTCTTGAACTTGAGTGGCCAGTCCATCCGTCTACTCGTCCAAGTTTTCTCGGTTTTTTCATCAGTTTCTCGGTAAAAGATCTTAGGACAGTTTTCACTGACACTCAGTTGCACTTGGTCATTCGAAACCTGATTTGTTGTTTTTGTTACACTATCATGGTTGTAGTTTTCCAAAACGCAGGTTTTAGTCGGTTGATGCTTCCGTTCGTACGCTTATTATTAACCAATACTGCGAGATATTTAGGTTGGCTGGAGAGTGTTTTGTGGGAGCCAGATTATGCGGGCGTAAGCGGCTTCCTGACGGAATCTCGCCTGAGGAAAACGTTATCACTGCTATGAAGATTAACAGGAAAGAAAACTGGTTTATTCACAGATCGTGCAGGGTTATATGTCATGCTAGACATGATATAATGCAAGTTTCTTACAAAATCTATCTCCAGAACACATACTGCATGTAAGACCACATGTTGGCCTGGTATCATCAGCTCAGTCCTCAAAACCAATTTGGAAGTTTTGCACTAAAATCTTCTTTCAGGATATTACGGTTGGAAAGCATCACCAATGAAGAAAGAAGGATCATTGCCGGTAGCTCTTAGCGATATTTTAAGTTGCCGGTGGAAGCGTTTCACGACACCGTTTGAACACAGGTGATACGATATCGTGGAGATATATCTCACTCCTAACTAATTAATAAATTCCTTAAATAGGTATGACTAAAACTGCGCAGCTCCAGCCGTTGTCATGATGTTCGTACAAACGTAAATCGCTTTTCAAGTGTTCAATATTTCCTGCGTTATTTTTTCCGCTGTTATTGATCTGAAAGATATAGCCACTGATCAACCGCTAAATCTATCCACAATTGTTAATAAGTATTCATATCCATGTACTTTCTCCAAGTGTTCAACCAAATCAAGATGAAAATACCTAAATCTACCGTCTGGAATAAGGAACCTTTTTGGACAGGTTTTGGTACGCTTGTTGGCAACTTGTAGAGGCCTGGGTCCAAGGATTCACAATAGAGGCCATGCTCGACCAGACGAATATGTCCGTCAACAATTTAATAGCACTTTTGCGGCTGGGGTGTGCTAAGTCATGAAAATACCCCCAAACAGCTCTTTTAATGTTAGGAGTAATATATGGCCAAGATTTTCTGTGCTTACATCACATAACATTGTCTTATTGGTATTCGAGTAACAACGAGGATTTTTTAAAATAATTGTCAAGGGTAAAAAATTTCTCCTGCTTACTGGATAACATAAGGAGGTCTAGTGTATTCGAGCACACTGCATGAGTATCAGCTCGGGATAACATTTCAGCTCTATATTATCTTTTCTTGTGGGTGCGTTATGTGGGAAGTAAATTGTGTTATGAAGTGAAGGTGTCGGAAGTCACGCGGATTATACTTCTCCGTTTTCGAATGAAAGAGTAAACCAAAGGTTTTTGGTTGGCGTAAATTACGAAATCTTAGCCTTTTAAAGCATAGCAAAAATTCTTTATAGATAAATATATGGCTAAAAGTTTTCATGAGAAATTATTCTTTTTCTGCGGGGTTTCTGTTAGTTTGACGGAGAACAAGGATAGATGTTTTACTTCTCTCCCTTTGATTTGGTGCAGGATGGCTTCTGTTTATGTGTCAGAACACAAGCATCGATAATTAATGTATGTAGCTCTTCATCTTCTCCAGTGATATGAGCCAGATTGGCGCAACTGGACTAGGCATTTTTTGCGTCAACAAATATTGACTCTTCTTACTTATTAAGTTTAATTTTTTTTTTTTTTTTTTTTTTTAATCATCTCACCCCAAGCAAGGCATTCCACTGCCACTATTGCGCATGGGGCTACATAGGGGAAGGTAAAGAGAAGGAGTGGATAGACATAGGGAATGTCAGGAGAAAGGTGATAGATGAGTAAGGATAGCGAGGATGAGTGTCGGGCAGATGGGAAGAGTGTTTGATAGAATGGGAGCAGGTTAGTGTGTTAGGAGGTGTCTATTGACCTTACATTTAAACTCCTGGAGATTGTAGCCGTCGGGGAAGCAATCTTTTGGAAGAGAATTCCACAGTCGGGAAGTGCGAGGAAAGAAACTGTTGGAGTAGAAGTTACGGCTGCATTTTATTGATTTCACTGTAAAAGGGTGGGATCTAGTTGCTAATCTAGTATCTCGTGCAAATTCGTATTTAGGGGGCACCAGTGATCTAAGTTCATCGGAGCAGAAGCCGTGAAAGTATTTATAGAAGAGACACAGCGAAGCCACGTCTCGCCGGTGGGAGAGAGACTGCAGGCGGTCTGCCAAGTCGGTATCTATCACATTACAGACCCTCCTCTGAACCTTATCGAGAAGCCCGAGGAGAACAGCAGGGGCACCCGACCAGATATGGCAGCAGTATTCAATGCACGGGCGGATGGTAGATTTGTAAATGTGCAGGATAGATTTAGACGGAAAAAACTTCCGGGCCCTACACAGAGAACCGACTTTCATAGCAGCGGATTTAGCAATGGATTCGATATAGTCATTCCATTTGAGGTCCGCTGAAAGTGTGAGACCAAGGAGGCGTAGTGTTTTACTCTCTGGGAGGCAAGCCTGGTCCATGCTAATGGGAGGTAGGTGAGATTGTCGATGATGGTTAATTGACAGTAGCTTCGTTTTAGAAGCATTAAAATTTACTAGCCATTTCTTACCCCAGTCCAATATGGATTGGAGGTCTTTTTCAATCTCGGCTGCAAGTTTAGCTTTGACGCCTACACCAGATTTTTGTTGGAGGCGAGAGTAAACTGTGGTGTCATCGGCGTACAAACCTATTTGAGTTCTTATGGAATCAGGGAGATCATTAATATATATCAGGAAGAGTGTAGGACCTAAGATGGAGCCTTGGGGGAAACCATGCGTTTGTATGGTAGTTCTGAGAGGCATGTCCGTTTAATACCACTTTCATTGTGCGGTTAGAGAGGAATGACTGGATTAGTTCAAACAAATGTCCAGTTATACCATAGCTCCGCAGTTTACATAGAAGGCCAGCATGCCAAACTCTGTCGAACGCCTTAGATATATCCAATGCAACGGTTCGAGCTTCGCCATTCCTGTCGAGTGCCTGGTATATGTACTCGGTGATGGTCGTTAGCATATCAGCAGTAGACCTGGTGAAGCGGAAACCATATTGCTTGTCCGAGAGGAGCCTGTGTGCTGTGAGATGCTGAACCACCTCGGCGTTGATAATGGCTTCGAACACTTTGCCAAAGATCGGAAGAAGGCTGATAGGGCGGTAATTTGCAGGGTCAGAGGGTTCTCCAGTGTTTTTAAATATAGGAACTATAGAGGAAGATTTCCAACAGGCAGGAAAGCAGGAAGCAGATAGGCAGAGGTTGTAGAGCTTAGAAAGGATAGAGGAGAGTTCAGGGGCACATTTCTTTAAGACTATGGTTGGGATTCCGTCACCACCGCTCGCTTTGTGAGGGTCAAGTTTTAAGATAATCTTAGAGACAAGCGAAGGTGTAATGTGGACATCATTCAGTTGTGCCTCGGTTCTAGGTGAGAAGTCGGGTGTAAAAACTCCAGACGAGTCCAGACTCGAATTGTTCGAGAATCTGCGGGCAAAACATTCAGCCTTATCTGCTGGGGAGGTGAGGACCTCAAATTTGTTGATTAGCGGGGGTATTGTGGACTTGCTCTTGTTAAGTACTCTTTTACAGAGTCGCCAGTAGTCTTTAGAGCCGAATTTAGAACATGCTATGCGTTGCTTCATTCTGGCAGCAAACAACATCTTAGCTTCGTTAAGTACCCTTTTACACTTATTACGAGCTGAAGTGAAAAGGCGCCTGTTTTGTTCCGACGCATAGTTACGATAAAGTCGGAAGAAATGATTCCGGTGGGCAATGGCAGCCGAACAAGCGGCTGAGAACCATGGAGACGAATGAGATTTAAGCTGGAATTTCCTAGCAGGGATGAAGGCATCAATGCCAGCCTTAACCCAGGAGGAGACCTCGTATGCACATTCTTCGATGGGAAGACTAAAGACGTTGTTCCAAGGGATGTCACAGAGGAAGTCTCGGAACGAATCCCAGTCTGCTCTTTGATAGCAGTATGATATTCTACTTATCTGTGTTTCATGGGTCGGGCGGGAGTGGAGTGAAATATTGACGGACACTACAGTGTGGTCAGAGTTTCCAAGTGGGCAGAGTTGTCTGGTAGTGCAAGAGTCTGGGATGGAAGTGAAGCAGAGGTCTAGAAGTGAGTTCCTTCCGTTAGGGTTGTCGGAGAAACGCGTAGGGAAGTCCACTACTTGCGTAAGGGATTGGGTGATTGAAAAGTTCATGGTGTGGACACCAGCAGGGTCAGTGACAGCGTTCTTCAGCCACTTGGTGTGGTGGGCGTTAAAGTCACCAAACACGAATACATGGGCAGAGGGATGGGTAGAAATGGCTTTGTCAATATTGTCAGAAATGATGTCAAGTAACGAACAGTCAGGGGAGGAAGGAGAGCGGTACAGAAAGAAGAGATAGCTAATCGAGCTGAGAAGTGAGAGGCGGAAGCACATGAAAGAATGATCTGGGGATTCAAAAGATGACACCCTAGCTAAGGGAAGGTGTTCGCTGACATAGACACCAAGCCCATGCATATGAACATTGGAGTCCTTCCTGAAGAGGGGAAGGTAGCCAGGAACGCAGAACTCAGATGAGGGGATAAAAGGGTTAAGATTAGTTTCACATAGGGCTAATATATCAGGTGAGTTATTATGGAGGAAAGAATCTACGCTGGGGAAGTTGGTGCGGATGCCGCGTATGTTAGTGAAAGAGATGCAGACAGGTAATTCCTTTTGATTATTTTTCTATTTGTTCGTTAAAAATACTAACAGTTTTGCACAGTTGGGGGTAAATTGCCTATAACTGTTTATCATTCCTATGAACTTGCATAGTTGCTTGAGCGTTTGTGGTTGGGAAAATCTAAGATCGCTCGAACCTTATCTTCCAAAGATTATGTTGTGCTCGTCAATAAGGTGACCTAAGAATTTGAACGTAGAATCAGCAAACTCGCATTAGGTTAAACTTCAAACCGTAACACTTTAGCATTCAAAAGACTTCATCAATATCCCTTTCATGTTCTGTGTAGGAATTGTTTGCCACTAGGCGAAAACATAATATCATCTACGAAAAACTTCGTCAATAAGTCGCGTTCCTAAGGCCAAATGGCATTTTATTAAACTCAAAGAGGCCAAAAAGGGTCGTAACAGGAGATTTACAGAATCCGGCGTCGTCTATGGGAATTTTATAGAATGCTTTTTTGATGTCTATGTTAAAGAAAACTTCTCCGCGTTGCATGGAAACTGCAAAATCGGGCAAATTTGGGACCGGATAATAGTCCTGAACAGTTTATGCATTTAAAGGTCGATAATTATTGTACTGACGTCATATACCTGGCTCGCTCTTGAATACCATATATAGCATGTTACATAAAGACTAGATGATGGGTGACATATGCAGATGCCAATAATTGTTCTAAACTCAGCCTTGGCTAGCTTAAGCTTTCGTTGCTTAGCGGAGTTTTATTTCAACACAAGATAAAATCATGGCTGATGGTGGATGTTTTTGTGTTACCGTCATTATAACCTCTCTGAAGATGGCTCATGGGAGTTGAAAGCGTAGAACCAACTTAATAAAAAATTATCCAAATGTTGGAAAATTTCCTTTCTTTATCTTCAACTGAAATTAAAGCCAAAATACGATGTTTAGAACGGCTCATGATGAAACATGATAGACATTTACTCTCTCTTATATTTAACAGTATATGTTTAATATATATATATATATATATATATATAGTGAAAATAAAGAACATTTGACTGAAGATGATTGTCATAAGAAGAAATTTATGGAACTTTCTTATTTTTTCATAGAAACATTAGAGTGGAAATCTAACTGAACATGTTACATCGTCGGATCTTTTATTAGCTAACTAGAAGAGCTTTGAAAACAACAGTCTTTTAACCATGCTGATGCACCTGCACATTACTCACGTGTCATCAGAGTCTTTTTGAATTGCAATATCGATTATGTGAAAGATCAAAACACGTGATTACAGCAACAATTTTTCTTTATTGTAACACATATAATTTTATTAGTTATTTATTCGGGCCATATTAAAAATGTGATACACAAAAGGAAACCTGAACATTTTCATGATTTATAAAAAATATCATTTAGAATGTATCAGACACTATAACAGAAGAATTGCACCAAAATAGTGTACCAATTTTAAAAAAATAATTTGAAAATTGCATTGAAACTAGAACTTTTATTTGTTTTTTTAGAGATATTAATTTTACTTTTTTTTTAATCGTATCACCCCTAGCAAGGCGGTAATGCTACTGATGTGCAGGGGGCGACATAAGAGTAAAAGGATTAAGTAGAAGAGAGTGAAGAGGAAGACGAACCAGTTAGAAAGGAGCAAGAGAAGGGTGGGAATACAGGTGTGATGACAGTTGCAAAGGTGGAGAGAAAGGAAAGGATATACGGAGTGGTGAACGAACTAGAGTCAAGTGGTTAATAGATGAGTATTGACATTGCATTTAAATTCCTAGTGGTTGTAGCCGTCAGGGAAGTAAGAATATGGAAGCGTGTTCCACGGCGGGAAGTGCGAGAGAAAATGTGTTTGACTTAGTGTTTGACTTGATATTAAAGCTTTTTTCCCAATTTGCATGTGTTCTGTTTTGGCTTACAACTTTGGAAGCTTCTTGATTTCAATCATTCACTTTTGTGACATACACAATATAAACTTTGGAGAATAAAGTATCTTTCGAGTAACGACAAGGCAGAAAAATTTCCGCGGTAGACTTCCGTTGATGCACATATCCAAGTTATTTTTATATCCATGTTATTTTCTCCTAGGGTTCGACCAAATCAAGTTGAATATGCCTATATCTACCGTCGGGAGCAGGGAACCTTCTTGGACTGGTTTTGGTATACTTGTTGGCATCTCATACAGGCCTGGGTCCAATGATTCGCAATAAAGGTCATCCTCAACCAGACGAATCAGATTTTTCTTATTAATTTACTTCTCTGAACTTTATGCACTGGCTGTACAGGATCCCATACAAAAGACTGTACCAAATAAGCGAAACCAATTTGCATGAGGTCTTTTAACAATGGCAACAACTACATGGTTAGCACATGTAAATCGAAAAGATAATAATGACATAATAAAGATGTTGACATTTTGCACTAATTCAAAAAAATAATGAAAACTAGAAACAGTAAAAGCAGTTTATCATAAAAATGCTTTAGTGAGAAATTGTTTTAATAGAAATACAGTAGCACTGACACCTAGGTCAATAAATGTCAAGTGTTTCCTTATAAACGGTGAATGTTAATCGTTCATTTTATTCTCATTGTCATAAAAATTATGTCGAGCACATTATAGATTTATGCTGTTGTTGTCAATAGCAGATTTTTTGTCGAGTTATGGGATGATTATAAATATTTTATTCTGTGTGAAATGAGAGTCTTATGTTCGATTTGAAGAGACGTCCAAAAAAGCCGCATAGTCGCGTAACAGGGTCCATGTGATAGAGGATCTGGTATTTCTTCTAGATCTTTTTTGCCTGTTTTCTGGTGTTTTTGAAGGATGTAGTGTTTTCGTGGACTGCGCTTCTCTAATTTGTTCTTTGTTGTTTTGTGCTGTGCTTGTACTACTATTATATTAAATCTCGCCTAAATTAAGTTCTGTAAAGAAATAATTTATCATAATCAATACGACGGAATAGTTTTAGCGTCGTTTTAATCACCTTTAATCCAAATATTTTTTGTGATGCAGTGGATATTGAGTCGAAACAAATCGGGAGCAAAGTTCGAATTCCAATTGAATTCCTTGCTTAAATAATAGGATGGATTGGGTTCTGTAGCCTTGACTGGCAACCCATCTATCGCAAAATGTAATGACAACCTATTACGGGATAATATTCTGCTTAGTCAGTCATGTTTCTTTCAAGACATGATCGCCCAAAGCGTGTATCACGTACGGCAAGTAACTAACCTATATATATATATATATAAGCAATTTTTATTTTATTCAATATGCATTTTAAACTTATGCAAATTTGATCTCTAATAAGTTCCTTATGCATAACTGCCACTTTCACCATGGACTAGATTATCAGATGCTGGAAAAATGGTTGAGCACCTTCAATCAATATATAGGCACAAACAACAACCACTGATTTTTTCCAATCTTAATGCAGAATGCTAATAGTCGACTGGTTATATTAGATTTTTTACAAGGAAAAATATAAGCCTATTTGTTTATCATCGCATCTGCTAAATGTTTGATGATTTTACTGTACATGACTATTGTAGAAAGAATAAAAATGCTGTACAACAGTACAGATAGTAAACTAAATTTAAAAGTAGACATTTCATAAGAAATTTTAATTCTTTGACTTTGCATCAAGAATGTCTTCCAAACATTTATTCCTTACGGGCATTAAATATTTAGCTGCAGATCCGTTGACTTTGCGCAATGAGCAGGAAGAAAAAATTTAGAACAGTTACGATCTTATCTTCTTAACCACCTGTAGTAAATGGTTGTTTTCATTAACGTGTGTGCATATATATGTTTCATTAAAAACGATTGACAAAGACGGTTACATTAATTTTTTATTTAATTTTTCCAGTATTCTTACGTTTTGCTGGAGATAAGGAATATAGAAATGTTCTAAAAATTTTTAACTTTCTAAATACTTCTTATCGTCTGATGGGTTTAAGTAACGGTACTTTTCAAAAATTCAAAATAAATTACGTTACAGTCAAAACATAATGATAAAATTTCAACAACAGAGACATTGTGACACTATCTCCCACCGTGATACTTTCTCTTCTCCCGCGGGGATACTTTCCTTTGGTTGGTTTAAAACAACGGAGAGAGAAATTGATATTGGCGATATTATTAGTGTTTTATTGCGTCACGCGATATGAGCTTAGGAAAAAAATAATAATTTTAATACCATCAAGTGCTTCTAAAAACACGGGAGCATAAAATTTAATTATTTTATGAAAATAATCATTTCTCTTCTTTCATATTTTTATAAATATCGCTGCTTTCATGTTCAATATAAATTTCTCTGGCTTTGGAGTCGAAATGTTGATTCCGCTAATCTGAAAACGCGTAAATAAACCAAGTGTCAAAGTGATTTGATAAGGTCACCCGGAGGCCAAGCCCACTGTTGAACACAACAGTTCGAAATAACCTGACATGAATTCAGTTCGATGTGAGTTGGCATAATCTCATTGGTCGAGCTAAGACATCCGCAAATCGAGTGGGCGGAGACCGATTTTCTTTGGCCGAAGACTGAGCCGACCGGATCCCCAGTAAATGAAAAAATTTTATGAGATACGAGAAAAGACTTTGGCGAATATTTGAAGAGATCTTTTTATTTGAATGCTAACGAAACTTACACAAAATATTTCATTTAACGATTGGAAGCTATGATGCGTTTTGGCGAACTTTCTCTTTCCGTTGCAACCAGCATTTTAAACGATTGTATATCATTTTCGACAACTGAATTCTTGGGAAAGGAAAGATTGTTTTTTCTTTATATAAAGACATACTTCGTAGCTATCCAGGCGTGTTCGGCCTGTTCATCTATTTTATTAATATATTTTTTTTTTGGTGCTGTGTTTATTTTTTTCAAACCACAAGTGTACACCAGTGTCCAAACCGGCTAAAAGGGACGACTATTAAAATTGCACAAGACTTCTGGGATCTAATCACAACGTGGGACAATGATCCGTTAATGCAAAAGACGTCCTGTAACCCAGTTTTTGTGGCTACATCATCGAACGGGATCGTCCCGACCAGCGACAGCTACCAAACCAACCGTACATCCGGGTGGCAGTGTTACAACTGGGATCGTTACGACCGTCATCGAGAACGAGCGTCACATTAGACAGACGGCCAGCCCGGCGTGAGGCGTGTTCGCCCTGTGCAGTGTTCACATTTGGGTGCCGTGACCAAGACGTGACCTGAGGGCGGCCGTCCACCTTGCAGTGTTACACAATTGGTGCTGTGACCAGGATCGACCCTGAATAACCACCGAGCGAATACAGGGCCTTGGTAGAGTTCGTCAGAGAAAACACCACCAGGGAAGACACTTTTTGGTTCTCCCTATGGTTTTGATAGCTTACCAGATTCCCGTGCATCGATTCCCTTCTCGTTTCTTATTGATTATTGTTTTAATGTCTGATTACGGGGAAAAACAGGGAATGGCAGTGTCGAAGATAGACGAGAGAGAACATAGACCGTCTGAGGACTTGCGGAGTCTTTGTGGGGAGCCAAGGGTGCCGAGTCCTGGGAGATAGAGAATGTTGGAAATTTGGTTTTCAGCCGTAGATGAAAGCCAACCAGCCTACGAACCGACTGGAAGAAAGACGGTACGCGTGGAAAGTGAATGTGGAGAGGAGGATGAGACACCCCTCTCCCAACTCCGACAAAAACGGAGGAATGAAAAAGTATTGGACCAACATTCGACAGAGAATGAAGAGGTTCAGAGTCCACTGTCGAAACCGTCTGGCCGATTGTTAAAAGAACAATCGGCGGTAGCATTGGCCAAAGAAAGCCAGGGAGTGTGCGCCCTATGACAGTAACGAACAACCGGAAAGCAATTATCCCCATGGAGGCATTGGGGGCGGAAGCCCCACTGGAAGAATAGAAGTCAGAGGGGTCCTCGTAGTGGTCCCAATGAGAGACCACTGCTGTCAGCACCCATGTTTGGGTCGGCAGAGAGACGGAGAGAGTGTTTGCCTGCCATTCGACGGGTAATAGAAGAGATAAATTGTACAAGCAATGGTGGGGAGCTGTTGCTACCAGCCCCTATGTTTGAAGAGACAGTATAGGAGAGACAGGGCCCAAAAGGAAAGGATCTCTAATTCTGTTGTGGGGGGTCGGATGTAACGTGGTTGCTAGATTAGATATAGAGAGGAGAATGGCGAAGTGAATGCCAGTAAAAGGAGCAAGAAACATCTACGAAATTCACTATGAGCTGAAATACTGGCAGAGGATGCCAATTAATGAGAAAAATACTAGCGGAGGATGCCAATGAATAGATGAGATAATCACTGGAAATACTGGTAGAGGATGCCAATGACTAGCAGAGATAATCGCTTGAAATGCTGGCAGAGGATGCCAATGTGAGAAATAAAATGGGATGGGACAGCAACCCGTTGCGGTAGACCCTATGGCAGAATAGCTAAGGAAACTAGGTAGGCCTGGTTAAATAAGACCTGTGTGACAGGAACGGCGACGCCCGAACTGTTGTCCTACATATATCCAAAGCAATTAACACAGTCTGACATGCTGACCTTCTATGCAAGCTAGGGGGCCATGGTATAACTGAACAATTGTTCGATCTAATCTAGTAATTCCTTTCAAATCGCACAATGAATGTAGTATTGAAAGAACATGCCACTGAAGACTTTCATACGAAAGCGGGTGTCCCTCAACGTTCTATTCTAGTTCCTACGCTTTTCTTTATCTACATTAACGATCTCTCGATTTAATAAAATCTTAAGTAGGCATATAGACTAAAGACACTAAGGTTTACTATCGCCTCGATCTGCCAATGCTGACAAAGCAAACCTTGCTGTCGTGCTTGAAAATGACCTCCAATCCTTAGTGGACTGGAGTAGGAAATGGCTCATGAATTTTAATGCTTCCAAAACTAGCCTGCTATCTAATAATCATCACAAACAATCTCTCCTAACCCCTATTAGCATGGATCAGGCTAGTCTCTCTGAACGTAAAATATTGCGCCCCCTCGGGTTAACTCTCACAACAGACCTCAAGTGGATTGACTTATTAGAATCCATGCTAAGGAAGTCGGTTCTCTTTGTAGGGCCAGGAAGTTTAGCCCGTCTGAAACAATCCTGCACATGTATTAATCTACCGTCAACCCGTTCATTAAATACTGCTGCCATATCAGTTCGGGTGCTCCCGCTGTTCGCCAAGGGGTCTTGACAAAATCCAGTGGATAATCTGTAATGTGATCGATCCCGACTTGGCAGTCACTTTCTCACCGGCGTAATGTTGCTTCCCTGTGTCTCTTCTAAAATACTTACACGGCTTTTGCTCCGGTGGCCCCTATATATGAATTTACTCTAGATAAAAGATTAGCTATTAGGTCCCACCCTTTTACTGTGAAACCAATAAAATATAAACGCAAATTCTACTCCACCAGCGTCTTTTCTATCACTTCCCGACTGTGGGATTCCCTTCTGTTTACTTGCTTCCCTGACAGCTACAATCTCCAAGAATTTAAATATAAAGACAATCGTCATCTCCTATCTCACTGACTTGAATCTTCTCCCTCATGCTCCTTTCTCCGTCCACTCACTCTCATCAGTATTCTCATCTTTCTCTTAGCCACTTCCTAACACTCCTTATAACATGTCACTCTTTCTCATAAATTTCCCCCATGCCTTATGTGTGTGTGTGTGTGTGTGTGTGAATTGAAAATATGATTATTGGTACAAACTTCATTACTACCATAAATAGACAAAAATATTTAAATGTAGTTGTGGATCGGGGGAACTACTCAAAGCCTAGATGACAGAATTGAACAATTCTTCGTCAGACAGGTTGACCAATACATACGGGTCTTCTATTCCGGAATACCTTATAAACAATTATAATTATGCCGCTAAACTTAGTGTGAACGCATTTTCCATATTAGGTGTGTCCGACTCAACTTACCACCTAAAAGTGTTAGTGGCCATTTATATTCAATCTTAAAAGCCCATATTGTGTAAACAGAAGAAGCATATATTTGGCCTCTAACTTATTTTTATTTAAGAATACATCCCCTTTACATATTGTCTATTTGCTTAAAACAATAATTATTTTTTATTAATCTTGATTTAGCTCTGTGGAGCGAAATTCGAATCCGGTTAGCTACACGTTTTTCAATATCATCATGAATGGTAATAATAAATACTTCTGTCTATTCATTGCGGTTATATATATATATATATATATATATATATATATATATATATATAGAGAGAGAGAGAGAGAGAGAGCATTCTCTGGCAGGATATTTTCCAAAAGGATTCCTCAAATAATCAAGCAGATAGACAGAAATATAATTAATAAATAGAAACATAACATCTACTCAATTATGGATATCCATTAAAACTATTGTTTTAGCAATGCATTAATACATTCCGGATTAATAAATTAATTATGTGTGTGCGTATGTAAGAGGAATAAATATAAGAGGTCCCCCAAAAAAACACGCTGAGGCGATTATTAAGCGCAAAGAAAACAATAGTTGCCGTATTTGACGTCAGATATCACGCACTTTTTTTTAAATATTCGTGGTAGTCGGCCATAATTAGCTACCTGGCAGACCAGAAATTGTTGTGAAATCTTTTAAAAGTGTGGCATTATAAATGTTTTCAGTGGAACGGAAGATGACAGTAGTATTGAAAAGGTGTATGAGATTTTTCATAACAAGGTGACTACTTTGTGGAATTAAAGATGAATGACGTTTTAATGGTAATAGTATGGTTTTTCTCAATTGTAATAATTACTTTATTTTTATTTTGTTTTCTTAACTTTTGGTATGATAAAGATTTTATAAGCTCGTGTTATTTCATTTCTATTATCTTTCGATTAAATATAATTATAGCTTATTTAATCAAAATTACACATTATAAACATCAACTAGTAGTATTTGCTTGTAGTTTTACTAATGTCACTAATAACTTTTATCTTTATTTTCCCTGCTGAAATTGAGGTGCGTCTTATATGACATCAAATACGTTAATGCATATGTAAGCTTACAGCCACATAATATTGAAACATCGGTTCTCGTACGATCAGAAAATGAAAGTAACATTGAGCCTAGTTAGTACATAGATGAGTAACAGCTTACGAATATCAGGTGCTGTAAGCTTGGATTTGCGGGTGGTGTAATGGATAATATCTCAGAATCATTAATCCGAGAGCTGAGTTTGAATTTCAGTTGGGTTCATCATATTCGCTTAAACGCAAATATGTTTGAGAAAGGTATGTATCTACCTCTTCTCCACCCAGCTATACGTTGATATAGGGCTTGAAGGACATGAAAACCTTTTTAACGTTTTCATACATATTTCATACGCACACGCAGACACACATATGTGTGTATATAGTAATATTTATTGTATATTGTATGTATATGTGTGCAAGTATATAGCTTATTTTAGTTTGGCACACGGCTGATTTAACTTGGCTAATGAATGATGTACCAAGAATATTTTCAAGACTAGACCCTAATGTGTTTAATTTTATTAAACACGATTTTATTGCTTAATTTTAAAACATGCTTTAAATAGGTAGAAAAAATATTCACGTAAAAATGATGCAACATAGATTTGTGTTTCATTTGTTTTAATAGCTTTAGTGGATCAGAGAACCTGGAAACAAAATATGAATGTCCCGTAAAGACCAGATCACTGAAGGACGAAATGTCGCCTTTCTGGCGTGATGTCCATTGTATGGGATGACTGGTTCAACGTCACTTCGCGTGTACCTCGACTAGGCAAACACTCATGCGTCGAAATAAGACAGCAGAGACAAGCCAATCTGGACAATGTTCAGCGATATAGGCCGAATTTAATTAAACTCTGTTCTTGGAGAAGATCAAGAGGAAGTTATGTCGAGAGAGACAAGAGCTTTCGGTCGAAAGTCTGCCAATCAGAAAGAAAGACTGAGATATAAAGATGTATGAGTGATTAGTATTAAAATCTCGTCTAATGGGGGGAAAACGTTAGAAGGACGAAGCGTGTACGCTGGAGAGTCTGAGATAAAATACATTTGTTATCGTTTTCAAAATAAGAAAAAAAGAGAGAAGAGTGAAAGGGAAATATAGAGAGGAAGAGAGGAATCAATTTGCGTGAAGTCTCAATAATATAAGAGAAAATAATAAAAACATTTGTTTGAGATAATGTAAGAAAAGGCGCACTTCCTATAATGCATTTTCTCGAAAGACTCGCGTAGATCTTTTTATTCGTGTGGTGAGTTAAATCCTTCCCTTTGCCCTTTTTATTATAGCCTTGTGGCAGTTGACATCATACTAAATTAAAGTGAAAACTGAGATGGCATTTATTGATGCATTACTGAAAATCTCGAACATTAAAAACGCAAAAGAAACAGAAAAAATAACAGAGTCTCGGGAGGACTTAATCCGGAAATATCAGGCACAGAATTTCATATAAAACTTCTCTATATATACCTTTGCCGAAATACAATCATTTCTACATTCTTCGACTCCAATAAAATATTGTGACGTATTAAGTGATGCTTTTACCAAAAATAAAGAACCAAGGAAGTGAGTCTGATATAATGACAATATCCGCTAAATAAACAGAAACGAGGGAGAAAGATCAAAAACTTAATTAAATTGCCATACTTCTGCATAAAACAGAAAAAAAATGACCAATTCAATCGGTATGTTGGGTAGAAAGAAGAAAAAAGTGATCACCGGTTCAACAAAAAAGAGATAAGCAAATACGTCCGGAAATAAGAACATGATTAGAAAAGTTGGGCGTTTATATATGTATGTACATCCATAGTTTTATCATTTACATTGGTGCTCAGTTTTTGTCTTAAAGCTGTTGTCTTAGACAAACATATGTCAGTATATGGCGTCAAAGTGGCGCGTGTGTTAATCCAATTAGATGTGGATTTGTACGTGCTGTCTCAAAGGGTAAATTAAAATGGTTGGCGAGAACACGGAAAATAAGATCATCAAACATTCCGAAATCCAGTGATTACTGATAAGGATGATTTATTGCTAACTCCAATGAAGCAAAAGCCTGAGACTTGTTCGAGCTAAAACCAGTGTTAGCGAATATTTTCGCAAATCTGACACAGGTAAAGTGTGTAGAAATGCGCCGACTGAAAATTATTACTTAACCTAATACATCAATGATGATGTTTTCTGCCAGAAAAAAATATTTTCTATCTTATTAGAAGGCGATTCTAAATTTATTCAAAATCCTTAGAAAAATTTATTTTTAACCAGGTACTTGTGATCTTACGACTTTTTCTTGGTCTTCAACCTCATCACACGATGCAAATGCGAATCGTTCTAACGGGCTCGTATTGAGTGATACACTTCACCAAGAGTTAATTTATAAAGTTTTGTTCTCTAGGTTGATTTTCGTCATAAGAAGCTCTTTTATAGAATTCTATTCTTTGACGATTTATCAATGTTTAGCGAAAGCATGATGAAAAGCGAAATGATATTGACTACAGTGACGTTCCAGTGATATACAAATGCGATTGAATATTTCTGTAAACTTATCAAATTTGACAAAGCAATGAGTACAATAGGCGATGAAAAAAAAACAAAAACATTTTGCATGGTTTAATAGTTGCTTTTCAAAACTCAACCCCGAGAAGGCGTTCTAAAGATACAAGCGACCGATAAGGTGTTCTTTGCTTTATGACTAACAACCGCTTGAAATTCCAAGCGAGGATCTTCAGTTTAGATTTTCAGACAAATATGTAACTATTGATAATGCTTCAGTTTCAATTTTAAAATGTCAATTTCCTTATTAGGTAGGTTTGTTTAGCCAACTCAAATATCTTTTGCCCCAAATAAGATCTACAATTAGTTCACCTCATAATTCAAATATTATTTAAAAGTGCACAATTTTAATATTTCACTGTACAATCTTTCTACAGAGGAATTTTATCGTATCCCTATTGAAATAAATCCAAGCAATCAAATCGTTAAACATAAGTTGTTCTAGTTAAACATTGTGGAAAATTGTAAAGGGATATTCTCTCAAGTGGATGTTTTAGCGGAGTGAATGTAAAAATGAACTCGCAATGTTTTCGTTGAACGGGGAAATCAATCCTTTTTCTGGCAGCTTAACCCTCTAGGGCCATTCGTATCATATTTGATACAGTATTTCCCTATAAGGAAACATTTGGTATTTCCCTATAAGGAAACATTTGGTATTCATTGACTGAGCAGTCAGTACTGCTTTAATTTGAAATTTATAAAATATTTCTCTTAAAAAATTTTTCAGGAAAATATTTCTTTCAAGGCTTGTTTTCATACTGTATCAAATATGATACGAATGGCCCTAGATGGTTAAATATCATATAAAAACAAAACCGGTAATATTTTGTTGTCACATATAAAATGAGGCACTTGAATAAAATGAATAAGACGCTTCTAAAATGTTAAGTAACTAACTTCTTTCATTGAAATAGGTACCATGCTTATGAATATATATTCCCCAACATACATCCAAATTATTGATCCCATCTTTAACAAAATTCTCATCATTTTGATGTAACGAACGGGCCAAATGCTTTGATTACCTTCTCTTTATCATAGAATGTTTTATTACGTATGAAAAGATGAAAATGTTTAAATATATGTTAATCAGTTGGATAGATATCTAGTGAGTATAGAGGTTGTGTCAAAGTTTCATAATTCATGTTAGGCACTCTTTTGACAGTCGAGTGAGAAAAGTGCGACCGTGTGTTGTAGTGCAGCAACATTGGACCATCTCTGTGCACAAAACTGGACCATCTCTATGCACAAAGCTGGACCATCGCTATGCACAAAACTGGACCATCTCTATGCACAAAGCTGGACCATCTCTATGGACAAAGCTGGAACATCTCTATGCACAAAGCTGGACAATCGCTATGCATAAAATTGGGCCATTCCTATGCACAAGTCTAGCATTTTTCAATATTCCGTGTATGCAGTCAATTTCTTCACAATACCAAGTTGGATTGTATTTTTTTCTCGATCAAGAATAAATAATTAATAACGCCTTTGAAAGATCAGCAAGCAGTACCAATTAACTTTTTAGGGTGCAGTGGAAGTTTGGGTATTGTTTTGTCGATTAACTTGCCTCTGACCCTTGGTCTACTCTCTTACAATTCACAAAGAGTAGCCATTTCTCATTGCCTGTAATGATTCGATGAAAAAAAAACTGATACTTTTTCTAAGTTTGTACTCATACGGTAAGATTACTTGATATCGTTTCACTCGTCCCGTACTTTCTTATCTTGTTTGTGCGTTTCAGTTTGCATTATCTGTTTTCTTTCCGAGTTAAGACAATATTGTAGTACTTTAGTTCCAAAATTTAATCCGAAAGTACACAGATGTGAGACAATATTAACAGAATTTTAAAAAAAATTAAAAACTCCTTTAGAAACCTGATTTTTACTACCCAAATAAATCTAATTCAAACTACAAATTCTTTTAAGTTTGGAAAGAGACACAATCAACATAAAATATCTGTTTAATTTACATATATAGCAGTCAAACTCAAATGATGATTTTGGATCTATTTAAAAATGGGTTGAATGTTAATGAAATTTTAGTGTGTAATTTATTACATGCATCCAGACATTCGCTTTAGGATTAAACATCGACTGGATCAAGAGCAGAGAGTAGATTATCCGCTGCCCTAAATGACTAGAGCTCATTTTAAAGGTAATAATGTTGGTCACTCCATTAACTATACCTGAGCATTCAAGTATGCAGCGAGTCCACGAATTGGCAAGCGTATAATAAAGCCTTGAGTAGTAGCATATATATATATATATATATATATATATATATATATATATATATATGTGTGTGTGGACAGAGACGTTAACACTATGGTTAGACAATTTGTTATATGCTGGAATGATATATATATATATATAACATAATTATAATTTTATCATTATTAATACTTAGGTTGATATGATATTGTGCTTCATTATATTCAGGTTAGGTGAAAATGTTTTAGTACCGAATGAAGTTTTGGGATTTCATTATTTAAACGTAAGATTTCAATTTTAGCTTTTGTAATTCTTTACCTGAATGCTGTAGTCTTACTTTTATTGGCTACCGGGTTATGTAATTTCAAAATGATGCATTTAGGTAGAAATCTCTCTTTCATGCAAGTTTCGTTAAAAATGACAGACAAGGTGCCGTGGATAATTCTTTCAATACTTATACAAATTGTTATATTGGCTATGTTCTATGTTTGTCCATTGGTTCTGATCAAACGTCCTTCTTTTCTTTGCTTCAAAATGGCTTGCATTTCTCTCATAAACAACTCTCATTTTCATGTTAGTTTATCTTTTTTTTTAATAGGAAATGCAGTCTTCACAGGTGAAATTCAATGCCAAATCTATTACTATTCATTTAGAGGCATTTAATGTTAAAAGGATAAATCTAAACTGCGACACGACGGTAACAATTAACACCTGTACGGCACGTTCTCTAATAGTTTTTCACACTACAAAAAAAAAAACGGGTTCAAACAAAAGATGGTTAATCAAAAGTTGTTTAACACATTTAAATATAAATGTTAGAAAGTAGTAGCTGAAATTCTGGACTTTTTTCATTTTTATCTTTTCATCCTAAACCCAAATATTTTAGTGAACAAAAAAATTAAAAGGTAAACAGATAAATTTATCTTGACGTCTTAGTAGTTTTGGAGGGAATTTCTGTCTCTGTCTCATATATATATATATATATATATATATATATATATATATATATATATATATATATAATAAAAAGTGTGAGAGGCCGTGAACGTTTTATTTAAAGTGTATATTCTTGTTGTTGAAAAATATTATACATGTTATGATTTTTTTAGTGTCCGTAATGATATTTGTCACGCTACACGTGTTTCGAGGCTAAGATTGACTCTCTTCAGGCGAATAAATTTGTGGTTTACATATCGGGTTTCTTATTGTTTTTGAGGGCCAAGCCCTTGTTTATATAGCTAAGTTGACAAGCAAACTATAACGTTTTTTCTTCCTTCTCCAGTGCGTTAATAACGGCAAACGTCTTTAGGATATTTCATTGCCAATACAAACTGCAAAGAGGTGCGTGTGCATGTATTCGCGTGTGCATGCGTTTGTGCATGCACGTGTGTGTCTACCTGCTTTTAGGTGTGTTTTTATGTCGTTTTGTTGAGTGAAGGCTTGTATTTTTATGAATCTTTTTTCCTGCATTAATAATATTTCGTAGTTTAAAAAAACTGTTTAAAACCCATCCTCTATTTCCTAGCACGACGAATTTGCACGATAGTAACTGACAAAATCCTCCGTAAAATATGCCTAGAAGAACTACAAAAAACATTGCAAATAAGAGAATACACCACTCCTCTAATAAACAAGGATTTGCAACTAGCAGAAAAAATACCACTAGAATCCCTCCGGAATAAAAAAAAAACAACAGGAAAAACATAAAAAAGAAGAAAACATTCTAGCATACGTTTCCACGCACAACAAAAACAATCCAGAATTATTCACAAAGATCAAAACATACATGGAATAACCCAACAATAATGAAAAAATAAAATAAATATTAAAGACAACCAAAATAATTAACAGAAAACTCCAGCTCCAAAATTTAAAAGACATCCTAAACTCATCAAAATTCTAACAACACACAACACAGGGTGTCACAAAATGCAACAAAGAAAGATGAGAAGTATGCAACATAATAACAGAAGGAACATACTTCCAGTTTGAAAACGCAACTACATTCGAAATAAAATCAGATCTGACCTGCTGCTCGAAAAATATAGTTTACGCTCTAAAATGCGAAAAATGCGCAAAGATATACGTGGGAGCGACGCAATGCTTGAATAATAGAATATCCCTTCATAAAAGCAATATAAGATTATCATACAACAGGAAACTATATGTCTCCCAACATATACATGAATGTAGTAATGGCAATTTCAAAGTTGCACCTATTTACCAAAATACTGAGTACGAAATATTGTTAATGCAGGAAGAAAGATTCATAAAAAAATACAAGATTTCGCTCAACAAAACGACATGAAAAACACATCGAAAAGCATGCGGACACACATATATCTATATATTATATCTATATATTTATATATATATATATTATTTCTTTATTTATTTTTTATTTTTGTATTTCTCCTTTTAATCTTATTTTTATTCTCATTTTGAATATAGACTGACTGTTACTGAGGAAGCGTGAGATCTCTCTTAGGGATTTCACCTTGAAATGTTCATGCAAAATTTTTGAATTTCGAAAATTTATTTTAATTTATATTGGCTCTGTAATTTTAATTACATTGATCTCTCCTCCTGTATCATTTTTAATATTAAAATTTTTAATATTAATTAAGATCAGGTTCTTGAGATCTACCTTCCTACTTTTCCGTTTCGGATTAAAGTAATTTAATAAAATAATATATATATATATATATATATATATATATATATATATATATATATTACAACCGCCTATTAATAGTCGCCAAATAAACCTAGATTACATAACGGTATAGACAACACCAAGACGCACACAACATGCACGTAACACAATATCAAAGGTTACCCACACACAAGCAATCAGTAACAATAAACACACACACACTTCTTCCTCCCTTATAACAAACGGCTAACCAGGCTAAAGCACACACGCACACACACACACACATATAAATAAAATAAGGTAGATTTAATTACAGTACTACACATAGCCTATACACACAGAAAAATAGTTACAATAACCACGCAAACACATTTACTCCCCCCCGCGTGTTGTAGTAGTAGAGGTGCTCATAACAAACCACGTACCAGGACAGAATACACACACAAACACACACACACACACAAATATATATACAAAATAAAGTAGATTCAATTACAGCACACACAACGAGCAAACAACACCAGATAAATCAGATAGATAAAACAACAGCAATGAAACTGATACTCTTTGACCCGGTCAAAGTGACATCAACTACCAGATCCTACGAACTGATTTTATCAGACCAATAAAACCCCAACTTACACACACACACACACACACACACACACACACACACACACACACACACAAACACACACACACACCATAAAAAAGATCCCAACTAGAACACACAGAGATACACACTCGCACACACACACGCACACATACATACACGCACACACGTACAGCAGCAGTGGATAAAGCCAGCCATTCATACATGGGCAGCTAAAAAACACGGACATTCTGAGGATTTCTCTGCCATTCTGATGATGAGATTATAGTCTCGAAATATCAATATAATAATAAACAGGTCATACAAACACCTCTTGACCTTCCTTATTTCATTCAACGCGTTGTGACAGCCTTCAAGACATAACACACACACACACACACACACACACACACACACACACACACACACACATATATATATATATATATATATATATATATATATATATATATATATATACGAGTGAGTATAGAATGGGGGAGAGAAAAAAGAAAAAAATGTCCGTCCAAAACATTAATTTAAAACAGTGCTCGATATATGGTGTAGAGCAGTGAATATTTATTAAAAATTATGTTTTAAAACATGTACATAATTTCTTCTATATATGTCCTCTTCTCTACAATCATATGTTTGTTTCAGTGTTCGGATTTAAACACTTCCTCAGGGGAAAAAAGGTTTGGAATCATTCTCTGTTAATATTTGTTTCGTTGTTGTGGGGGTTGGTTGGGGTTATTGGTAATTAAGTGAATGTCTCGTTTTGATTGTTAGACTTTTGAGGAATTTAGTGTGTAAGTGTGAAATTGTTGATTAATGGTATTATCTGTTGGAATGTATATTTTATCTTTTTATCGGTTGGGTATATCTTTTGGTTAGGATTTCTAAGAGAACGCTGTTGAGTGGTCATTTTTATGGTCGGCTATCATTTAATTGGTTGATGTCTGCTGTTAGTGGACCTAATCATGTATATATATATATATATATATATATATATATATATATATGGGGAGATAGATAGATAGATAGATAGATAGATAGATAGATAGATAGATAGATAGATAGATATTAGAACAAGTGGAGGAATAATTCTTCTTATAAATGACAATTTTTATCATAATATATGATGAATAAAACATGTGGAAGCAAAAGAATATGCAACAACTTGTACAGGCCGCATCAACATATTAACGATATGGAGAAGCTTAGAATTTAAAATAACTCTTTACCATAGTGTGTATAAAAGTACGAATTAGCTTACATAATTCAGTTTAATATCAAATTTGTTTTTATCATCATTTCTATCGCTTTTATGTTCAACACGTGCACCCGTGCGGCAAAAAATTACGGCAATTGTTAGAAATTTTAGTCATAAGATGGAATTAAAAATTGAGGAACAATGTATTGAAATCCAATAAAACTTAAAGATTTCACTATTAAATTGAGGCCACTGACTAATGATTCAGTTTAGTTTCTACTTTTTGATGTTGAGTGATATCTATGATTTATTGATTACTTCTGATATCATATAAATTGCTTTGCTGTCAATATCATTTAATGTTTAATATTTTGTATGTTTTACAGTAGGGCACAAATATGAGCAACATTTCGATATAGACTGCGACGGCAATACCTACTTCAATAGTAATTTTAAGCAAGACGATCAATTAATAAACAAGATACCTCAAATAAAAGGGTTGAAGAAATGTGATTACTATCCAAAAAATGTTAAATTAAAGGAATTGATTACTAAAATGGTTCATTCTCCATGTGAATTCATTTTGCTTAAACGCATATAAATATCTCATAATATTTTATATTATATTTGTGTACATTATTAAAACTACTAAGGTAAGTAATCACGCATAAACTTGTTAAGTTAAATTTATTTACCTCCCTTGTCACTACAGATTATATATGAGATGAATAAACAAATGCACATTGATAATTATTATATGCTTTCATTTTTATCAAAAATAAAGTATTTACACTATTTACTTTATTCGAACTATTATCCTCATCTTCAATGCCATGTTTACGACATATCCTAGCACCTGAAGATGGCCGGAGCGTACAATGGCCGAAACATCGTAACCATGGCAGTAAAGATGAAGAAAATAGGTCAAACCATGTAAATAGAGAAATATATATATATATATATATATATATATATATATATATATATATATGTATGTATATATATATATATATATATACAGAAATTTTGTCTAGGCTGATTAATTACGCACAGCTTAGCTGTGGCACAAATCCAAAAGTATAGAATACCTAGTGAGTATCGAACACATTAATCTATCGTAGTTGATCTAGCAATACAAACTTCTTAATCATTACACCACGCCGGAATACAGTAACCAAATTCTATTATAATTCAAAGTTTAAGCTTAACCAATTTCTACCTAGAGGTGAAACTTTATACACAGGCAATGTTTACTTAGAGACAAAGTATAAATCCAACCAAGGTTATGTCTATATAAAAACAGATTTTGATATTAAATAACCCGACATCATAAAACCCAGCATCCAAACACTCATGGAATATATTAATATCATAGTCTTAGGCTATGCTAACAAAAGCTTAGATATATTTACGCTACCGACCATAATTATTAAACAACCGAAGATTTTTAAAAGAAATGAAGTATAGGTGAATAATTCAAAATGAAAATAAATGAAAATAGAATGGTTCTTTCATTATTATTACTTTGCAAAATTTTACAAGGCATAGAAGCAAAGATGAACTTGTCCGAATCACTCTAAATTTTCTTCATTCTTTCATTGATGAAACTGCAATTTTGGTAATTATTAAATATTTATAAATTCATATGATGCGCGTTATTTTGCAGTATTAACAAAAAAAAACATTTTTTTTTCATTTACAATTATTCACTTGGCAATAAATACTAAAAAATAATATGAAATAGTTACGCTTCTTGATTCGGACACAGAAAGGTTTATATAACTAAATATATGGAGAAACATACAAAAATAGAAGAACATTTCAAATTGCAACCTCTCTCTATGTATGTATGTATGTATGTATGTATCTCTCTCTCTCTCTCTCTCTCTATATATATATATATATATATATATATATACATGCATAAGGGTCGATAGTAATTACTCGGTTTTTATTTTCTCACTGTAAGTATCCAGAATTTGTGTGTGTGTGTATATATATATATATTTACTTTATCACAATAAATATTCAGAATCTGTATATATATATATATATATATATATATATATATATATATATATATATATATATATATATATAAACTTCTTTATGTTTTTATGTGAAAGCACAAAGGAGATTTTTGATCGCCCACGGATTTGAATTTGTGCGTGCCTCTTAATTCGTATTCGTGAGTCCAAGGTGGATAACTGTCAACGTGGCTGAGATGTCTGAGTTTTCTAATTAACAAGCTGACAAAGTAGACATGCTGTCTTTTCTCTTGGCTATGTTAGTGGACACAACGTGAGTGCCAATCACGTACGACATCATGATGTGTGCAAACATTGCTCAACCGACAGACAGCGCTCTTCATGCAGATGTGAGTTAGTGCGCATGTGCATTCCAATTATGCTGTCTATAGTTATATGGCTCGGAATACTATTTTCTGAGATCCATTAACACTCAAAGAAAAGTGGGTAATGAACCACACAAGGAAATCTACGAAATAATTACAGAAGATGTATAAAAAAAACAGTTCATATTAATTAAAGTATGAAAATGGGGGAAATCTTTTGAAGAGGGCGAAATCTGTGTTGAGCAAAATTAAAAGAATATTTCTAAAGTCACATTTATATTGATGTGTGTCTACGCATTTCTTTCTTTCGACACCATAGTTTAATCACGTTTTTCAAAGTTCCAAATCAACCTGCCAAAAATACGTAACTTTCGTAACCATTGATCATGTAGGCAACACTGTCGAACGACTGTCGTCTCTCTATATCTTGTATCAGTAAATTTCATCTTACGCTCAATATTGCCAAACAGGATATAATTGGATTTCTTTTTCAGTAGATGTTACCCAACAGGTAGCAAAAAGAGAAGCAGAAGTAGCGAACCAGAAAATAGAATTGGAGAAGAAATTTATGCGTATAAAATGAAAGAATCATGTTAGAAAATATAAAGACGAGAAGAAGAGGTGATAATTGCGATAAAGGATATAAGCGAAGACGATTAGAAGAATACAAATGGCAGAACAAGAAAGCCAAAAAGAAAGAAATTAAGAAAGAAAGAATATGAAAAGAAGAAATATCAAAACAGAATAAAATATAAGGAATAGAAAGTGAAGAAACACAATAGGTGATTAAATACATGAAGACAAGAAAGAAAAAGCAGATACTTTGGAGATTGCCACAAAGATGTGGTTTTAAGCTTTGTTTTTTTTAATGTTTAGTTATGGTGGAAGGTTCATTTAGTCAGAGTTTAATGAACATTCTTCTTTTTATTCTTTTTTATTTTAGAAAAATGAAAATGTTTTCTATTTGTGTATTCAAAAATGTTTTTCTGAGAATAATGTTTTCCTTCAAAAATGTCTTATGGCAATAATTTTTTCTTCTATTTTTATGTATATATTTCTATAAAAGTCTATTTTTATACTTTCATAGTGTTTTGACCCCAATTTGCAGATTATCTATTTGCCCATATCAGGGACCCTAACTAATGCTACTTCTCTTCATCAGCAACTTCCTTGGGTTATCAAATTCCTAGTAGGAATTTATTCTGATCTATATACTTATGAGATAGCAAATTTCGACAAAGTAAAACAGGTATTTGCTCTCGAGAAAGAGTTCGAATCAGTGGATAATTGGTGCACGAAATGCTTTCTAAATTTTAAATATTACGAAGCAAAATCGGTTTTTTTAAAATTACCATAAAGATATTTTCGCCCTGCATAGCTGATGCTAACTCTATGAGAACATCTCATTGCTGCTTCTTGGGTTCAGGTATTTGAGTTCAGCTATTTAGGTTCAGGTATTCTACTTATATAACAATAAGGTGGTTATATTGAATTTATCTGATGCTACCACTCTGGGTCAGGGTGAACCCGAGAACAACAGCAATTAGGAAGGGGTTACATGCTCGTCACAATTTCCTAATCAGAGGCCTGGATGCCAGATGCATTTTACCGTCATGTACAGGACCAAAAGAAAGAATGATGTGAAAAATTAATTTTTTAAAATAATAAAAAATTTAAAAAAAGAACATAATGAAAATGGATAGGGAGCAAAAGTATGAAAGAAAATGAAGATGGAAAAATGATGAAGAAAAGAAAGTTTTTTCATGGGTTTTGGTAGATTTCGATGTATATTGAAAATAAAACTCTACAACTTGTGTAAACGACTGGACTATAAATTCTGACTTCGTCTCTTAATTTCATGTTCACATTAATAACCCAAGAAAATACATTTATTCATATGTTTTCCACTAAGTATGAGTAAAACAGTAAAAACAAATTCAGTATTTCAAAATATTGCAAATCATTAAACCTAATCTAACCTAATAGATGTACTACATTTGTATTACTCAGTATACATACATACATATATATATATATATATATATGTAAACGAGTTATTACGCGACCTAGCTTTCTACCATGTGGTGTTTTTATTGCAAATCAGCGGAAGAAACCACATGAAGAAACTTAGGCTGCGTACATTCAAAAGTTCTTTAATATAATTGTCTTGAACACTTTTTAATACAACTGTGTACTGTTCTAATTTTATTATCACCAAAAACTAAATAACTAAAACAATATATATATATATATATATATATATATATATATATATATATATATATATATATATATACCATCCATCACTAATTGGAGGTCCTTTCCAACAGCTGAAGCAAAATCTACATTTTCAACTCTAGCAGATTTCATATTGAGACGAGAGTTGAAGGTTGTATCATACATATAGATACCAACTTGGAAAATGATTAAACCAGAAAGATCTATGAAAAATATCAGGAAAAGCGTCGGGCCCAGGATTGTGCCTTGATAGAAACATGCCTATTTAGAACGAATTCAATTTACGATTTGACAAAAACTATTGAATTAAATCGAACAATCGTCCAGTTAAAGCATAGCCATGTGGCTTGTGCAGAAGGCCAGCATGTCAAATCCTAACAAAAACTTTTGAGATATTCAGGGAAACAAGCTTGGCTTTGCCATTCTTAACAAGGTACTAATATATGTATTCAATAATGGTCGTTAGCACATCTGCACTAAACCTAGCGAAGCGGAAGCCATACTTCTTCACAGAAAATAATTTTTTGAATGGGAAATACAGAATCGTTTCAGCATTGATAATAGCCTCACACACTTTGCCGAAAATCTGTAATAGGCTGATATGTCGATAGTTAGACGGGTCGAAGTATTCTCCAGAGTTTTTAAAGAGAGGAATTATAGAGAAGGACTTACAATAATTAGGGAAGCAAAAAGCAGCAAGGTAGTAATTATAGAGTTTGAAGAGGACTGGAGAAATTTAAGAGGAATATTTCCAAAAGACAATGACTGGAATAGCACCACATCTACTTACTTTAGCTAGACATAATGTTAGAGATCAGAGAGTGAGTTATGTATTTATCACTCAGTTTGGCTTCAGTCCTTGGATTGAAGTCGGTTGTGGGTATTTCCAGATGAGTCAACAGTAGAGTTGTAAGATAGTTTTTTAGCAAAGCGCCCAGCCTTGTTCGCTGTGGATGTGAGAACCTCAAAGTTATTGAGTAGTAGAGGAATCAAAGGAAATCAAAAGTCTGTTGCTGTTCAGCACACCTTTGCAGAGTCGCCAGAAATCATTTGAGACAAACTTGTGGGACGATATACGCTGCTTCAATCTATTAACAGACAACAGCTTAACATAATTTAGGACTCGCTTGCAAACATTGCGAGAAGAGAGTAGATGTCGCTTATTTTGGTAAGGGAAATCATTTCTGTAAAGGTTAAAAGAATGGGTTTCTGTGGGTAATGGCGGGCGGGCGAGCAAGTAGGAGATAAACAAAAGGAAGAATCAGGTTTAAGTCGGAACTTCCTAAATGGGATAAAAGCATCGATGCCCGCTTTTACATAGGAGGAGACATTGGATGCACTGTCTTCAAGAGGGAAACTAAAACTTTCTTTTAAGTGACATTACAAAGGATATCGCAGTCGCCTTCCAGTGCGCTCTTTGATACCAGTAAGATCTTTTTCTGGTAGGAGGTTCCTGAAAAATACGGGATTGGGACAATATATTAATGGAATCCAATGAAAGGTTAGAATTGCCTAGTGGAGAAGCCTTATGTTATGGCAAGAATCAGGGATAGAAGTGAAACAAAGATCTAGCAGAGAGCCGAATCCATCAGAATTAATGGAGAAATTAATGGGATATCCGCCACGTGTGAGAGATTGTAAAGGTTATCGAATTTACAATTGCTGTGACAGTTTTCCAACCACTTGGCATGTCGGGTTTTAAATTCATAGAACACGAATATAATAGCGAACGAATGAGATGAAATGGCATAGTCTGTATCGTCGGAGATTCTGTCTAGCCTGTAAATCAGAAAAGAGAGAGAGAGAGAGAGAGAGAGAGAGAGAGAGAGATCTGGAGATTCAAGGGAAATCACACTAGCTCGAGAAAGATATAAACTGATATAAACAACAAATACATGCATATAAACGGTGGCGTCATTCCTAAAAAGGGGAAGGTAACCATGGATATAGAAATCAGAGAAAGAAACTGAAGGGTGAAGGTTAGTTTCGCAGAGAGCTAGGATGTCGGGAGAGTTTTCGTGAAGGAAGTATTCCACGTTGCAAAAGTTGGTACAGATACGATGGACGCTCGAGAAAAAGATGTTGAGGGGTTTAGGTGTTTTTTGTTTATCTGGGTAAGTTTTATATCTTTGATTGTGCGTTGTCATGATTTAGATTTATTTTGATAAGGAGAAGCTTGGAGTAGTATTATTAGTCGGTCGTCAAATGCGACATCTGTGGGAAAGGGAATGCTGCGGAATGCAGCATACTGTAGCCTTAGGGTTGTTTACCGGAGACGCTTGCACGGACACCCATCCATATGAAACAAGACTCTACAAAAAACCCGATATCAGTCAACTGTTAATCAGAGAGGCCTCTCAAGACGCTACGCAAGAGTTCTGGCTTTTAACTACCAGTCGGAAGCAGCGCTCAAAAAATTCCGAACCCTTAGGAAAATCATTATGCAAAAACGTTGCCGCCATCCACACACATGACAAAAAAACTAGCGATAGCACCGCTATTAAAACCAGAAGAGATGAAAGAAACTTGAAACCTCTTTCTAAACAGAAAACAAGAAATTAGCATCTACACTTGTTTAAAAGAATGGGGCGGAGTATGAACCGAGTTATAGTAGGGCCTACCTTCCTCAATTTAAAAAAAAGAATAAAAGTTATTTCAGTAGAGTTTATTTTGCTACCTAAGTATGTGAGGGGTTTTGAGGAGGTCATTAAGATGGCATTTTGTGTCATAACAGGTATTCAATGTAGGTGGCTTTCTCACTAGCAGTGCCTTCCATTCGACATTCGCTTAAAATTGTAGATATAACTAAGATGGGTCCATAGATCTGTGATTTATTTGGATGTTGTTTCCAAGAGATGTTAGTTATAAATTTAAGTATCTGAGTGTTGGTTCCATCAAGCTAAGATTCTGGATTAATTAATATTAAACTCACCTTGGACTAGTCTGGTACATCAAGTTTCTAGATTACATACATTATGGTCTATGCAGGTCAATCTTCAGATGCTCGCATTTTCACATCGTTTGTTTAGAATTTATCTCGCTTCTGTCTTATGTAAAATATTTACATCATTTATTGTTTCATCAGAGATATTTAGTACTGAGTCTTGCTGGTTGAGGTTTATGAATTCAGTTTTAAAAGCACTTATAGTTTTAAACGTACATCATTTTCATTGCTGGCAGGACTAAGTTTCAATCACTTCGAGCAGAGAACGGGGAACGTCAAACTCATCCTAGTTGAATGGTATAGTTGACACCCGGAGAAAATAAATAAAACAAAACCCTGTAGATTACGAGAAAGAGGGGCTGGAATTAATCCGGCTTTGTTAGGATTGCTGGGTTTAAGTCGAGGAGGTAGGCTATTGGGATTATGTAAATATTAAGTTATTACTAAGTGTAAGTCCGAAAAATCATTCTTATTACGTGACAATACAGATTACTAATATTAGTACACAGTACCTAGCAGTAAAAAATAAATATTTTAATATGAATGTTACATCAAATTTTCAAGAGATTTTTCAAAAGAAAATATTCAGCTTTTTACCAAGCACGGATAAGCAGAAGACAAAATCAAAATTACCTTTTATAATTTCGCAAGTTCGAAGAAATGCCTCCTGCTTGAGTGACAATACAACAGCTTCCTGCGAAATACGTATTTGCAGAATGCATTGGATACTAACAGGTGAATTGAGCAAAAATGAAAAATGGCTGAAAAGGGGAGCAGATGGTGGGAGAAACGCTCTAATGGAATTAGAATAGCGAATTTCAAAAACAAAACAAAAGGCAACAAAAAAAGAGAAGAAAACAAAAAGTACGAAGAATGACATCCATAGAATGCATATATATATATATATATATATGCATTCTATGTATGTCTTTCCTATATATATATATATATATATATATATATATATATATATTAAAAACAGAAATAGGGGTTGTTCCAACGAGAGAAATTGGTTGGTATAGAAGAAAAAGTGCAAGAAGCCGTGAACGTTTTGTTTAGAATGTAGATTAATTGTAGTTATCAATATTACTTGATGTTTCTAAGATGAGAGTCAACTTTAAACTCGAAATATGCGTAGAGACACAAATAACATTATGGACACATAATATATCATACGATTAGCACGTAGTGTTAACAATAACAACAATAAATTCACACTGTAAACCAAACGTTCACCGCTTCTGACAGTTTTTCTTCTCTCTCTCTCTCTCTCTCTCTCTATATATATATATATATATATATATATATATATAATGTGTCTGTGAATTGTCACATTGATTACTGACTTTAGGAAATTTTACTAAAACCGTTTTTTACACGATTTTATCACATGTCTTTTCGCATTTAAAAACAAACAGCTTGTTTCACAAGTAGTCAGTTCTCACAGCATTTTTATCAAACCTTTTTTAACATTTATATTAAGTTCACAAAATTTGTCTCCTCCTCCTCTGAGGACGACATAAAGAATTTGAAAGTTCGTAACATTTTTTTCTTTAGAAAGAAATCCTTTTTGTTCGAGAAGGATTATTTGTAATTTGAAATAGATCATTAAAATGAATCCATCTAACACCTGTCGCGCATATATATATATATATATATATATATATATATATAATGAACTAAGAAAATAATTACAACGCTTAAAATATTAATTAAAACAGTGCTCAATATAAAAATAGAACAATGAATATTTAGTTTTGAACATGTACTTTGTACATTTTCTAAATTATAATATATATATATATATATATATATGGTTTTTAGCCATAATCATAATCATAAGCATAACCATATATATATATATATATATATATATATATATATATATATATATATATGGATTTTAACCATAATCAATAATTTGTTTATGGTTTTTAACTATAATCAATATTCCTACACACTTATCAAAATTTAAAAAATGATTACAGGAACCTCCAATCAAACAAAAACATCAAAGACATTTTCGATAAACCACCCATAAATGCAAAGAAACAAACACCCATCCTATCAACTATCCTCACTTCTAACAAATATTTAAATAATACAAACCTATCAGGGAATTTAAAATGTGGGAAGCCTCGCTGTTTAATATGTAAACATTTAATAACAGACAAAACATTCTCTGTATCCAACACCAAAATAAAATTACACCCACCAAATTTTACTTGTGACAGCGAAAACATCATATACTTTCTCTTCTGCTCAATTTGCCCCAACAGTGGATATATCGGCGAATCCGGTAATAGCTTTAGATTTCGCTTCAATAATCACAAACTAAATATACGACAAAAAATGTATACTCCCCAATTGCAGCCCATTTTAATCAACCTGATCATACTTTAGAAAATTGCAAATGTTTACTAATAGACTCCAATTTTAGTTTTACATACACACGCAGAAAGAAAGAAAAATACTAGATTTTAAAATTAAATACACACAAGCTAGGGTTAAATAGGGACTTAGGTGTGTTGAATCTTTACAAATATTTCAACAGCTAAAAATTTTTTTTCAGATATTCCAAGAAATTTTTATCTGAAACAAACAGGCTTTCTCTACGGACGTGCCGCATGTTGTGAACAAACACACCACGTGATGTAGACACAAAAAATATTCGGACGCTATCGTGAAATACGTTTCTTAATTCAAATTTAAAAATCACTCGTTTCTTGATGAAGGAACGAGGGCGGTCTGAAATATAAAATACAATAATAAAAGTAAACTAAATACTGTCCCAAAAAAAGTACATTTTTAAATTCAAAACTGTTTATTAATATTCTTTCCTATATATATATATATATATATATATATATATATATATATATATATATATATTATCGAATTATAATGGTGCTTAGTACCAAAATTACTAATTGTCAGTATTTTAATTATATGTAGCCATTTTAGCGAGCAAATTCTAAAAAGATACAAGTGCTTGATATCATTATAGTGTGTTAATAAAATGTGGAGTTTTTTCCACTTAACTGAGCAGTGTTGTTTTAGTTTCGACGTCTTTGAACTTTTCAGGAGTTATTATTATGATAGATTCACTTTTTAGGGGTATTGATTATTTCTTTTTTCAAGACATCGTAATTATTCCTATATAAACCATTAAGCTGGTATGGTTGAAAAAAAACACTGCTCAGTTAAGTGAAAAAAAAAAACTAAATTAATGCGATAGTCCCCGTAGACAACCACAGATTATACAGAGATGAGTGACTAATGTTAACGCCGGATAATAGAAGATAAAATGACAAAATTAGAAAAATGCTTTTCAAATCTTCAAAAACCGAGATATTGAGATAGAAGTCGAAATAAATAAAAGAAGTTGTTTATATATTGATGTAGAGTTTCGTCTTCAAATTGGTAGTGTCTCTCCATATATGAAAAAATATACAACTTTAAAGATATAAAGACTAGATCTAACCATCTTATTAGAATAATTGAACACATCTCTAATGGAATAGAACACAGGTTATGAAAAATTCGTTTCACAAAACAATCTTAGATAACAGGAAAAAATAATAAAGGGCCTTAAATGCAAGCGGCCATTAGAATACAAATCTCATTTGAATAAACAAATGAAAAGTAATACTGGAATTAAAAAAATTATTTTGTTTAACTCACCGTTTAACTTACAAGTAAAATCCAAAATAGGGTAAATATTTTTAAAAATTAATTAATCAACGCTTCCCAAAACCTCGGAATTAAATGAAATATTCATTATAATTTAAATTAAATTAAATTATAGTTGTACTAGTCATTTAGAAATTTCATAAAAACAAAACGCCAGAAACTCCAAACATAATGTGCAACACTATATTACAAATAATTTTACTCTAGAGACAAAAACAAATGCCGAATTGTTAGACTTTGTAAAACAGAAGGGGTTATTTACAAAGCAGAAGTACATGATACTGATGGACAAAGAAATGAATATTTCGGATCTACAAAAATCAATTTTAAAAACAAGTATAATTAGCTCAAATCTACATTCAAGCTGGAAAACCTAAAAAAATGTTACCAAATTAGCTAACAACATAGGGAAATTAAAACAAAAAATAGAAAAGACCCTGATATGACATAGAGTATAACATAAAAGCCAAACCTTACAACGGTGCTGATGTCTGCTGATTGTTCCAAGAAGAAAAAATAGCCATAATATTGTTTCCAGAACAAAAATATTTACTAAATGAAAGATCAGAAATAATGTCGAGATTTAATCACATCAAACAATGCATCCTAAGATTATATAAACCTGTGTTGTATAGTCGGTGGGTAGGTGTGATATTTGAAGAAGTGTATTTTGCATTGAGCAACATAGGAAGCTGTTGCTGAGTGTAAATATGCACGTGCAGGCTTGACTTTAATTTGATGAACGGAATTTTAAAAAGTTCAGCTGTCGTGATGGAACAGAATGCATTGGAAGTGCGCTGTGTCAGATGTCAAGATGTGGATAACTAATTAATAATTAAGAGAAAGAGAGAGAGAGAGAGAGAGAGAAAGAGAGTGAGAGAGTTGAGATGAGCAGTTTGCAGACTGCAGTCGAGTTGAGATCACAGAGACAGTAACCAGCCTTTTGGCCGCCTGAGGCTTGTGTACTGACAACCCCGATCAGACTAACTACCCACTCCACAATGCAATGAAGCCACCGAACTGATGTACGAACAAAAATAATGAATATTTTTTTATTTAAATATAAAGTGTTGCAGTCAGTCATTTTAACGTTGATTTTATAACTGTCAAAGTTTGGGTTCGATTTATTTTGTGAAGAGTTGATCAAAATTCGGTTTGAGCGTATTCTCGCTAAAATGGTTCGTTTTGTATTCTTGCCGAATTGTTACAAATTTTCTGGTCAGAAAATTTGTGTTGCAAAATTAATTTTCGTCGTCGTCGTCCTTGTTGGTTTAAAACAACTGGCTGAGACGGTTTAAGATCGTTAAGTAATTCATCCCTAATTTGAAAATTTTTGGTTTTTAAAAAGTTCCAGACGCGCATCCGTAAAAATTCGTGTTGTACTTTTGAAAACTTCGGAAAATCAGTTATTATAAATCGCCTGAAGATACCAAAAGGTTTAAACCTAGTTTGTGGAAAAAAATCATTTCCAAATAAAAATTATTTAAAAACTCTACAATATGTATGTATTGAGCACTTTTAATACAACTGTGTAAAAGTATTATTTAATTATGACCAAATACCAGATTACAGATTAACAATCATTATATATATATATATATATATATATATATATATATATATACACATGTATATACATATATATATATATATATATATATGTGTGTGTGTGTGTGTGTGTGTGCGTGTGTGGTGTGTGTGTGTGTGTGTGTGTGTATATATATGAGGTGGATAATCACAAACTCTACAATTTTAATTATTTGTATCTTAGTAAATTCTGTCTGATTGATATCTCTCCTCACCCTGCTTTCCCAAATATTTACAAACGTCTGTTAAATAGTCTAAATGCTGCTTTCCTCTCTCTTACCTTTAATATGTCGTGTCAGTGCCTAAATTTTAAACGGTCTTTCTTTAATATTATGTTATATAAATCTTTTCATTTACTAACTGTATCCAGGTATAGTTATTTTGTAAATGTACAATTAAATAATTTTGTACTTTTGTTATATTCATTCGAACCTCAAACCATCTGGTTTACCTCCACATTTTCTTTTTTATTATTCACCATTCAGTCAGCATAATTTGAATGATTGTCTTCGACTGTCGTTATATCTTTTGAATCCTCATTTGATTATATTTTCTCACTTTGTTATGAAAATTGACCATTGTTGTCGATTCTACCCACACCATATCAGCACCCACTTTCGTTACATGAAACGTTCAGTGCATCTATTGGAAGCAAATGAAACTTTAAACTGATTGCAAACATTGTATTGTCCTGACTGTGTTTTTTTCCTTACTGAAAAATTAACTCCAGACATTTTAGCGCAATTCTTTTAAGAAGTAAAACCTATTATTTCTCAATCTAATAATGCTAGAAATTTCAGGTGTTTTTATCGCCATTTTTATGTAATTTTCCAAGTCTTTTCTTTATGATGATTAGAACTTTCAGTGACCAGTAAATTTAGATTAGCTTCATACTATGCAACTCTGGCAAATTCTAAATATTGTTTCCATTAATAAGATTAAGCGCTGATTAGGTGTTTAAAAAATGTCGTACGTTTATGATGTTAAGAGAGATTTCAAAGATAAGATGACTGGCTTTTTGCTTTAAATTAGAATCTTGACAGCTTATTTTAAGGTGGTCAGGTCTACGCTAATTTTAGTCAATTAGTAATACAAACTCCATTTTAACATTAATTTAATTTAAATGTTGTCTGCACTAAACTAGTCTTAGTTCATTTTATCTCAATGAGCGGATTCTTAGCATACCTTGTTTCTTTTCTTCATCTGTAACCTTCCTTCTGCCATCAAATCCCAAGTAGGAATTTCTTCTGATTTCTATTTACTTCTGACATAGCAAAAAGTAAAACTGGTATTTGCTCTCCAGAAGGAGCTTTAATCAGTGGATAATTGGTGCACGGAAGGGTTTCTAAATTTTAACGCTTACAAAACAAGATTTATTTTTTAAAATCACTATAAAACTAATTTTCGCTCTATATAGCTGATGCTAACTCCATGAGAACAACACATTGCTACTTCTTGGGTTCAGTTGTTCTACTAATATAAAATAAATTTATTATATTGAATCTACTGCTAGCAAAGATGGTTTCCCTGTGTGTTATGTAGGAAGAAACTGTCGATGTCGACGCGTGTTGCCGAATGATGATCGCCAGGCAACAACTATATTTATTGAATGGACTGTGCTACTGGGATCAGGGGACCAGAAATATAAATAAATAAAGCACCCAGAAAGAAGTCTGAGTGCGTTCCAGTGTTGTGTATTCTGTATTTCCGGTATTCAGTGTACTCCGGGTTTCTACAATATTCCGAGAGCTTTGATGTGTATCATTCGAAGGATTCATTTGTACGTTTACTTAATAAGAAGATACTGAAATATTATAACTTGAAAATGGCGAGTTATCAAAAGTCTCCTTCAGATTAACATTACGAAAACCAACGTTATAGAAGTGGCGACAAAAAAAAAACATTCACGATAACGTGATAACACTTTGTTATGCCAGCATATTTTTCTGTCCCATTTATAAATCTATCATTTGTCTGTGAATTTAATACCGTTGCCATATCTTCAGAGTACACAAATCTGTAATATAATGAAAAACTGACCTGGCTTTTTGAATTCAGTCATTTTCTCACCAACATGACGTGACTGCTCTGTCTTTTCTACAAATATTTTCATGGTAATTGTCCTGACGAACATTCTCCTTAGAAACTCGATTTCTTAAATCTAAGCATATTATTTCGTTAACTAGATTTTACTGTATTTTTGTTGAGCAAACTAAGCTAAAACGGTCACTTCTACTGTGATAGTTTACTTTATCCCATTTCTCGCATTTGTAAGTCCATCTGACTTTCTTGATTCCTTTTCACAATACAATTAAAAAATGAATACAACGACAATTTACATCACCTGTCTTGCTAATTCCTTTTACTTTGTTATTTTCTCTCCTCGCTGATTTTTTTTTTTTATAAGCGTTTCACCCCGAGCAAGGCATGTCACTGCCACTACTGCTCAGGGGTCTACGTAGAGTGGAGAAAGGATGATTAAATATAGGAAATGTCAGAGGGTGGGTGATAGGCGGGTAAGGATACCGAGAATTTAGGGTTGGGTAGTTGAGAGTGTTGTGAGAATAGTTGGGAGTTAGTGTGATAGGAGCTGTCTATTGACCCTACATTTAAACACCTGGAGATTGTAACTGTCGGGAAAGCAGGCTTTTGGAAGGGAGTTCCACAGGCGGGAAGCGCGAGAAAAGAAGCTGTTGGAGTAGAATTTACGGTTACATCTTATTTGTTTAACTGTAAAAGGGTGGGACCTAGTTGCTAATCTAGTATCTCGTGTAAATTCGTGCTTAGGCGGCATCAGTGATCTAAGCTCATTGGAGCAGAAGCCATGAAAGTACTTGTAGAAGAGGCACAGATAAGCCACATCACGCCGGTGAGAGAGCGGCTGCAGCCGGTCTGCCAAATCAGTATCAACCACGTTACAGATCCTCCTTTGTATTTTGTCAAGAAGCCCAAGGAGAGCAGCAGGGGCACCCGACCAGATATGGCAGCAATATTCAATACACGGGCGGATGGTACTGAAATCTTTTCATTCTCCTTCACTCCCAGTAAATTTTTTTTTTTTAATCATTTCACCCCGAGCAAGGCAGAAACGCCACTGATGTGCAGGGGGTTACATAAATGTAAAAAGATTAATTAGAAAAGAGTGAGGAGTACAAGCTAGTTAGAAAGGAACAATAGAAAGCTGAGAAAGCAGGTGCGATGACAGATACATAGGTGGAGAGAAAGGGAAGGTTATACAGGGGAGGGGAGAGAGCTAGAGGCCAGTGGTTAGTAGATGAGTATTAACTTTGCATTTAAATTTCTGGAGGTTGTAGCCGTGAGGAAAGCAAGAATACGGGAGTGAGTTCCACAGGCGGGAAGTGCGAGAGAGGAAGCTGCAGGAGTATCGGTTTACTAGCATTATCGCCTTACATGAAAGAATTAAAACCATCTCTGACATGGGGATGCTTACCTAAATAAGTGTTATCATTAAATGTCTCCATACACAAAATTGTACCGACTGTCACTCATTGATTCTTGTAAAAATATTCCAGAAAATAAGCAATGTATTTAAACGCATTATTTTCGAAAGTTTTCAATATAGAATTGTGATTCGCTTCTAGAGGCGTAGATTTTATATCTGTGCAGAGTGTGAATGTATTTGTTCATTGATGGTAAACACGCAGAGCCACTAGTAGTAGCCATGTGGAAAATTATTTTTTAGCAATCTGAAACTTTCTTCGTGTGTCAGTGTTATATTCTCTTTATATGCTCTTGTTTCCACGACAAAAATAACATTTCTTTCAAGTGCCCGTGATAATAGAAATAATAGAAAGAAAAACAAGCATCAAAGTCAGTCAGTCAGTTAAGTGCCATACGTGACACACGCTTGGGCGATCATGTCTCGAAAGAAATATGACTGACTGGACAGAAGATTATCCCCCAGTAGGTTGCCATTGCTTTCTGCGGTAGACTGGTTGCCGACCAAGGCTATAGAACCCAATCTCTCCTGTTATTTGACTCATAGGTAGAGGGAAAAGAAATGTATTATATTATTATGTAGTAATTAGTGGGAGATCGGTTTCCTATTGTTATGAAGTAATAAACTGATCCCCCACTTTATGACCAGTAGAAGCCTTAATCATTATTCCAACTATTATATTCAGTCAGTCAGTTCAGTGCCATACGTGATACACGCTTGGGCGATCATGTCTCGAAAGAGATATGGCTGACTGGACAGATGATTATCCCCCAGTAGGTTGCCATTACATTCTGCGGTAGACTGGTTGCCGACCAAGGCTATAGAACCCAATCTGTCCTGCAATTTAACCCATAAGTGGAAGGAAGAGAGGGATTAATACCTTTCGCAAGGGTATTTGCGCGTAAGTGAATACAATGGATTCAACTGGAATATCGAACTCGGTTCCCCGGTTTCTCGTTCCGAGCCGATATCCACTGTATCACAACGCACATCCAAGCACCAAGCATCCAAGCATCAAAGACCGTGTTAAATATCTACAAATATTTTATAAAGAAATACAAGGCTATAAACGTATAAAGTTGCACGAAAAAAGATGAAAAAAAATAAAATGCAGTAATAAACGCAACAAGGAAGACAATTTAAGGAAAGGAAATCGTGAACAGATAATATTACGAACGAAAACTCATAAACCTGTCTACACAGAGGATAACAATATAGAGAAAAATCCATCAACGTTAGAGACAAGACCAAATGAAACAAGATAAACGATATAAAAGTCAACATTAAAAAAAAAAGAAAATTCAAGATGTTGTCTCTGCGGAAAAGATGTAATGATATAAGACATTATCAGAGAATCTGTAAATTATCGTTAATAATGATAATAACAACTTATGTATATATAATGTTAAACCAGTATCAAGGACTAGAAAAACTGGAGAAACTTCTATTCATTTAAGTACTAGCAGTATAGCCCGGCGTTGTTCGTGTGTAATGAAAGCTTTAAAACTAATCCATGGTCTTGGAGCTCTGACTCATTGGACGTTATCACGAAAGACTAAAAAGCAATACTTGTTTCCAGTTAAAGCGAAATCGTAGACTGAAAGAAAAATGAATGGATGTAAGACAATTTTAATTTCCTGGTATCGATATAACATTTTCTGCACTATTGTAAGAACTGCAACCTTGAAACTTCTGAATATCCTTTCTTATGTCTTTGTCTATGAGTGCACCAAATTTGATTAAAATCGGACCACTCGTTCTATTATCCGATTTTTCAATTATCGATTTTCGATATTCATCGAGGTTACCTCGACACAAAACCTAGCTAAGAACACTCGCAGACGCTTATAGTACAACTGTGTAAAATTCCAAGAAAATCGGTTCAGCTGTTTCGGAGTCTATAGGTAACGGATACACACACACACACACACACACAGAGAGAGAGAGACAAAGTTCCATTTATAAATAAGTTCAGATTACACAGTAAAACTAAAACTATACTGAACTCTCTCGTCGTTTTTAACGTATGAGAATCAAACAGCGCCGTTCTTAGGACGGACCACCAGGCTACCCGCAAACAATTCATAATAGTGGTGAAGGATTGTGCAGAACCACCCACACTTTTGAAATGGTCGAATATAGAACTGTTCCACAATATGCGAGAAGTCCCCCAAACGACCCTCTGCAAATTTAGAATTCAGAGTTGTCATTTTCCTAAACCAGTCTCCAACAAAGACTATAGAAACCAGTGTCCTATTTGGTCATAGCTGAGTGGAGGTAGAAGAGATAGTTTAATACCTCCATTTCCAAAGATATCAGCACATAAATAAATGCATGAATTTGACTGGAATTCGAACTCAGCATCTTTCTAAACATATACTGTTAAATATAAGAGACAATGAATGTCTATTATGCTTAATCATGAGCCGTTCTAAGCATCGTATTTTGGTTTTAATTTCAAGTGAAAATAAAGAGAAAACATCTCCAACATTTGGATAGTTTTTTATTAAGTTGGTTTTAAGCTTTCGGCTCACATGAGCCATCTTCGAAGTAGTTACAAAGACGTTAAGATAAAAACATTCACCATCAAAGACAATTTTATTATGTGTTGACATCTAAACTTTGCTAAGCAACGATAACAATTACCAAATAGCAAACTCATTTCGCAAATATGTAATGTGTTTCTATAACGTCACACCACGTGAGAGCTCGGAATGATAAAAGAACCATTATGACCAGATTTAAACGTGATTTTGTTAAGTGTGGGTTATTTGGATTTAATGTAGGTGGCCTGCAATATCTGAAGGTTCTTTTTACTGTGTTATATATATATATATATATATATATATATATATTAGAATAAAATTGCCAATGGTATATATTCGAATGTTTGTCGGGACAGTTTGTCATTTAGTTCTTTACCACTGAGATATCTGGAAAATGTTATTTTCATTGAGATTACTTATAGAAAAATGATCTAATTCTGTCCTTAATTGTCGATGTCAGATTGTTCTCTAGTTCTTTTGTCTAATTCTTTTAACTACGGGACTATCAAATTACTATTCTTTCCTGATTATTCTTTTAACTACGCTATTGAAATGGTATAAGTCGATGTTATTAAATCATGGCCACCTACCATACATTGAGGATGAAAAAGCTTGTCGAATTAACTTTCACAACTATAGATTATTTTGGACTTGTGCAAGAACAAGTGGCAAGTTCAGTTAATATGTAAATAACAGCAATACTGACTTTTTAGTAGAAAACATTGAAAGATATTTATCGAATGCCGACGTGTATTCTTTCTCGAACGTTTATCTGAGCGTTTCTTTTCTAGGTACAACTGCTGAAGTAATTGCCTTGTAGAGTTTTGTAACATACAATTTTCAGTCGTCTTGTAGCTAAAGACAGCAATTCGAAATCCGTATGCTGTTACTTAAGTCTCGGTTTGAGACGCAAAAGATAGCCTTGCAGACGACACTTCGCTCTCGACCGAACAAAAGACACAAACCTAAGACTCCGCCCCTTCATCTCGGAGAAATGAATTGGCTTTGTTTTGCTGACATGACAGACGATAAAAAAATCCCCCACAATGTCTCGTGCGTAAATGTCCCATTGAATTGATTGGTCATTGGATATCACATAACATGGACATGAGGAACAATTTCTTCTGGCCAGCATATCAGTGAAAAATAAAATTCAGTTATAAGACAAGTAAATCTGATTATAGCCAGAGGATTTGGCGAAACAGAAAAACTAGTTTTCGGGTACGCCAATATCAATGTGGGTCATATATACCGATATATAATTTAGAAGCAGAGCATTTTCCTTGTGTGAAACAAACAGGATATTGCTTATGTAATTATTGACGGGGATTTTACTAGAAAATGTAGAGAACAAATAGCGATCCCTGAGGTGTCAGATTGTAAATCAGAAATATATATAAACCACACGCAACATGAAGCAGCATAAATGTTTTTTAATGTAATGTAAAATATATTTTCATATACTTTCAGTTATGAAAACAGACAACGCTAAATAATTTAAGTAAAATACTCGTTAATATATAATTATCATTTTACTATTTTGCTATATATATATATATATATATATATATATATATATATATATATATATAGTCTAAAATCAACCTTACATTATTTAATCGTGGAAATGAAGTACTAAATTTCTTTTTTAAATAGGAAGATGCACCTGTGATTTAACACACGACAAGTGAGAGCGTGGAATGAACGCTTCTTTTTTTGACAGCAAAACACACTAAATTACTACGTAACAGTCTAAAAATAAAGAAAATAGAACAGCAGAGACATAAAAAACAAACATTGAAAATGCTGAATGATGCGACCGAAAGTGATTGGGACGATCTAAATTATGGACAATTTTTAAAATCCTTATCTAGAAAAATTATTTATATATATATATATATATATATATATATATACCAGTCTGAAAATAGAATGCTTCTTTTTTATCATTATTTGCAAAATTTTACAAGGCAAGGAAGCAAAGATGACCTCATCAGAATCAGCCGAAATTTTCTTCATCCTTCAATTAGTGAATCTGCAATATAGGTAATTATTAAATATTTATAAATTCATTTGATGCACATGTTATTTTGCAATATTAACTGAAGAACTATTCTGTTTCATTTACAATTATTCACTTGGCAATAAAAACTAAAAATATGGAATACATAATTTTCGTAAAAGATTTTCGTCTGTAGAGCATGCATATACATATATATATATATATATATATATATATATATATCATGTTAAATTATATCAAATTGTAGCAAGTTAGGCAATAAATAATTTTGCTTAATATAGTGAATTGACTTTCATACAACTTTTTTAGTTTCCAGTTTCTGGATTTTGTCCAGTATCACACAAAAATGTCTTATCGAAGCGTTGACAATAATCAGCTGTATTTTGCTTAACAACATTATCAAACTTTATGAACTCTATAACTTTAATTCTACAAATAATTTTTTTTTTAATCATTTCACCCTGAGCAAGGCGGAAACGCCACTGATGTGCAGGGGTCTACATAAATGTAAAAAGATTAATTAGAAAAGAGTGAGGAGTACAAGCTAGTTAGAAAGGAACAATAGAAAGCTGAGAAAGCAGGTGCGATGACAGATACATAGGTGGAAAGAAAGGGAAGGTTATACAGGGGTGGGGAGAGAGCTAGCGTCCAGTGGTTAGTAGATGAGTATTGACTTTGCCTTGAAAAATCAATCCCATCAAAATCACTGGTCGTCTTAGTCGTGTTGGTTAGTAGAATACATTGAAGATCCAATTTTTGACAAAATCTATTGATTCACCAAATGTAGTCTAACGTTCCTAATAAAAACTTCGATGTTCCATTCACCTTCAGAGCGTTATTATTCAAGTGTCACCACAATTTCTTCTTTTTAGTAGCTCGTAATAAATTTCTCTTTATTATCTTTCCTTACACTTTCTCCGCTATCCATTTACTCAGATTCTCCAGGTAAGTAAAGCTTTGTTTCCGTTTGACCATCATATTTTCTATATTTACTATGCGTCTCATGTTTTCAAAGCTTTTTCCTCATTATCTGTCTTAAAACTTGTAGCTGCCTGTTTCTGATATTTTGTTAAAATGTCAATTTTGTTTCGATTTTGCTAAAATTTAATTGTTGCTCAAATGTTCGGTCCCCTTTATTCTCATTATAATTATGTATTACGACATTTCTGTTGCTTCAGTTCTCCCTTTCATCTCTGATGAGATTGTTCAGTGTTCTTTTGTCTTTCTTTTTAAACATTTCACCAAAAGCAATGAGGTAATTCTTCTAGGGTGCAGCAGGCTAAAATAAGTGAAAAGACTGGGTACAGAGGACATCGAAAAAAGGATAAAAGTTGAACGGGTTTCAAGAAGATACAAGATAGCAATTGACGTTGCATTTAATTTTTTGCAGATTGTAGCTATCAGGAAAGCAAGTAAATAGAAAGGAATTCCACACTCGGGGAGTGCAATGAAATAAAAAATTTCGAGTAGAAGTGGCAGTTGCCTTTAACTATTTCAATTGTAAAATGGTGGGACTTAGCTGTCAGTCTCGTATCAGATTTAAATTCACATAGGCGGGGCACCAAGAAGAAAAGCTCATCAGACCAGTTGCCATGAAAATATTTATAAAAAATGTATCAACTCGGTGAGAAAGTGACTGAAATCGACACACCATTGCAAAGCTGATTATATTGCTATGGATCTTTTGAGAACTTCGAGATAAATAATACGACCATCCGACCAGATATAGCAACAGTATTCAATGCACGAACAAATGGTAGATTTATAAATGAGCAAGATGGATTCTAACGAGAAGTACCTGGCCCGACACAGAGACCCAACATTTCCGTCTTCAAAGAAGACAGATATTGCATAATATGTCAGTATCCCTTACTTTGTTTCTAAATGATTTTTTCTGTTTCTTAATAGTTTGCTTAACTTGTGTAAAAACTTTTTCTTTATCCCAGTGTACCTTCTGATTTCATTGTCTCACTTTCGGCTTCCTGTTAAAACACATATACCGGATATTTACATTTTTATTCTTTCTTTGATTTTTACAGTTTGTAATTTGCATGTTGGGCTGTTTAATCTTCGGTAATAAGTTGTAATTTCTCAGCATAAAAGTTTTCCTTCATTGAAGAAACTAAAATGCCTCAAATATTTATGGCCAATATACTTAACCTGTTGCGTCTTTTTCGTTTTCACTCTTTATTCATTCGCCATGTAGATTTGCATGTTGGGCTGTTTAATTTTCGGCAATAAGTTGTAATTTCTCAGCATAAAAGTTTTCCTTCATTGAAGAAACTAAAATGCCTCAAATATTTATGGCCAATATACTTAACCTGTTGCGTCTTTTTCGTTTTCACTCTTTATTCATTCGCCATGTAGATTTCGAAATATTGTCACGCTGGTAAATTCAATTTTCCCACAGATTACGATTTTGCTTTGATTTAAATCTTTCTTCGTAGAATCCTTTTGGACAACTACTGTTGTGACTGTTATATTGCAATAGGTTTGTGCGTTTTGATAAAATGGTTGTCAGCTCGGAATGATAATAAGGAGTGCAGACTTCCAATTCAAGTTAAGTTTTTTTATTTCACTTACGCGCAAATACTCTAGGAAATATAGGAATAATTCACACAAAGTTGTATAGCAGGACAAACTAGGCTCTAAAGATGTTTCTTTTAATCCATTCCATTACTTTCCTGACTCAGTGCGTTTTGTGTAGTATGCAGTGTAGCACAGCTGTAGTAGGATAAGGACGTGGCTTTGTCTTCTCTGTTGGTGCCTATCAGCCAACTTCATTATATATATATATATATATATATATATATATATATATATATATATATATATCGATATCGAGGTAGCAGATAATTTTCTAAAGATATACTGTTAAATATAAGAGACAATGAATGTCTGTTATGTTTAATCATAAGCCGTTCTTAAAATCGTATTTTGGCTTTAATTACAGGTGAAAATAAAGACAAAAACTTTCCAACATTTGGATAATTTTTTATTAAGTTGATTCTAAGCTTTCAGCTCATATAAGCTATTTTTAGAGAGGTTACAAGGACGCTAATATAACACATTACATTGTATTTAAGTATATGGTTCTGTTATCATTTCGAGCTCTCAAGAGTTGTGACGTCATAGAACCGCATTACAAATTTACGAATTGCGTTGCTATTTTTGGTAGCTGTTATCGTTGCTTAGCGAATTTTTATGTCAACATAAGTTAAAGCCGTCGCTGATGGTGGTATTTTTTATGTTAACGTCTTTGTAACCTCTCTGAAGATGACTCACGAGAGCCGAAAGCTTAGAACCAATATTTTAAAAAAATATCTAAATTTTGGAGATATTTTGTCTTTATTTTCAACTGAAATCAAAACCAAAATACGATGTTTAACCATAATAGACATTCATTGTCTATTATATTAAACAGTATATATATATATATATATATATATATATATATATATATATATATATATATATATACATGGCATTAACATATGTTTCTATGGATACTGTTTAGTTTTTTTATTGTATCTCCTTGCACTTTCCATTTTTCTTTTTCCCTTTTTGCTCTTCTTTCTTTCTCTTCATTTTTTTGTTTTCTTTTTTTTTTCTTCTTTACATTAATTAATCGTCTACGTTTTCTATATCCTTTTTTTCTATTATTTGAGGTTCTTGTTAAATGAGCGAGAATTTTTTCGGAAATAACCGTTACAAATGTAACCGTTACAATTTGGGTCTCACGAGCCGCAATATGCGGTGAAATATGTATTACTCATTGTAATATTCCAAAATCTTTTCTAATATATATATATATATATATTTAGTATATCGAGGCAGCAAGTAATTTTCTAGACATATTCTATTAAATATAAGAGACAATGAATGTCTATTATGTTTAATCATGAGCCGTTCTAAACGTCGTATTTTTGCTTTAATTTCAGTTGAAAATAAAGACAAAAATTCTCCAACATTTGGATAATTATTTATTGGTTTTCTTCTAAGCTTTCGGCTCACATGAGCCATCTTCAGAGAGGTAGTTTAAACTGAAATATTATAAAATCCACCATCACCGACGATTTTATTTTGTGTTGACATAAAACTCCGCTTGGCAACGGCAATAGTTACCAAAAATAATAAACGCAGTTCTTAAGTTTGCGATGCGGTTTTATGACGTCACACCGCGGGATAGCGCGAAATGACAACAAAACCATCTAGTCAAATGCAATGTAATATGTTATTTCCTGTTTTAAAGTTGATTTTATTGAGTGTTGGTTGTTTTGATTTGATGTACATGGCCTCCAATATCTGCAGGTTCCTCTTACTATGTGTATGAGTAAGGATCACCGTATTGTTGACCAAAATCTGTCTGATATTACCTACATGTTTATGTTTTTCAGAGAAATGTTGTTTAATAGTACTCTGATCAGAAAGATGACATGTAAGTCTACGGGAGAGCGTGGTTGTGGTAAAACCAATATATGTACTAGGTTTTTGAGTAGTATCAGAGATGCAATCTCTGAATGGGCATGTAAATTGGTACACTACATTGGTTTTTTGTAAAGAATTTAGTTTAGTGCCTGTTGGGTTATTATAAACTATGAGGTCAATTGTTTTAAACTTTTTATAATATATAATGAGTTTAATTTGATTATTACTATCCACTGGTTTAACATTTCTACGTATTATGTTTTTGAGAGTTTTTTCATCTTGTTTATAATTATTATTATGTATTTGGTTGCAATAGTATAAGTTAATAGTGTTATGTTTATTTTGATGTAAACCATTATTATTAATATTATCATTATTGTTAGAGCTATTGTTAAGTTTGTTGAGATACATTTTAATTTGTTGATCAATAACGGAGTTAGGAAATCCATTATTGACTAGTGTTTGCTTAATGTTGTGTAATTCTTTATAAAATATAGATTTGGAAGAAGATATCATTTGTGTGCGTTGAAGTAAGTTTTTTATAACAGCTAACTTATATCGTTGGGGACATTCACTATTATAATTAAGAAGACACGAATTTATGCTAGTTGGTTTCCTATATAGAGAAGTAGTAAATTTATGTGTGCTAGAATCAATGAATACATCAAGGAATGGGAGTTTGTTATTAATGTTAAGTTCTAATGTAAATTTGAGGACGGAGTGACTTTCAAATTTGTTTTTAAGATATTTAATTTGATCGATATTCTTAGCTAAAACAAAGATGTCATCTATATATCTTACATATATAGAGGGTTTATTGTTGTCATTAATTATTTTATTTTCTAGATTTGCCATATAATAATTAGAAAAGAGGGGACCTAAAGGAGATCCCATCGCAATACCATCTATTTGTGTATAAATATTGCCTAAGGGGTCGTGAAAGGGTACTTGTGTGGTGCATGCTAATAATAGTTTTTTTAATATAGTGGGTTTAATATTGATTGATGGGAGAGTAGCATGGTTGTATACATCACGGATAATGATGTCAATTGTTTCATGGACGGGAACATTTGTGAATAAGTTTTGAACATCCAAAGATGCAATCATTTGATTATTAGGTTTTACGGAATGGAGAATCTGTAAAAATTCGTCCGTGGAGTTAATGCTATATTTTCCAGGAAGATATGGAGTAATTAGTTTGTTAAGTGTTTTGGAAAGGTTATATATTGGTGTGGGTATTTGAGAAATGATAGGTCGGAGAGGATGATCTTTTTTATGGATTTTTACATTTCCATAAAGGTAGCCGGGCTGATAATCACCTATAATCTTTTGAAGTTTATAGGATCCTATTTCAGCATTGTTTGCAGTAATAAGTTTATTAATATGTTTTTTAAGTTGGGTTGTGGTATTACAAGTTAATTTTTTAAATTTGTTGTGATCATCGAGAATGGCCTGTAATTTTGAATGATATTCCTGTCTGTTTAAAATAACAAAAGTATTGGTTTTATCGGCACGTCGGATAACAATATTTTTGTTATTTTTTAGATGTGTGGCTGCTTTTATGAGAGGCATATTTATAATATCATTAGGATTTTTATGGTAACGGTGTTTGATTGATTCAGCTTTGAGTAATTCTTTTAAGCCTACCTGTGTAGTAATATGGTTGTCCTGTTCGAGTTGAAGTATTTGTTGGTATAAAGCTTCAATTTCCATTTGTTTAAACATTGAATTAGGTTTCTGTGCGACATGAAAATTTGGTCCGAGATTAAGGAATTCTATTTCATCTGGAGTAAGTTGGTAATCCGATAGGTTAATGAAGTTGTCATTGATGTTTGGTAAGAGTATTTTTCCTTTATATAATTTGTTTAGCTTTTTTTGGATGACTTGTTTATGGGATTCATGTTCCTTTTGTGTTGTATTGTATAATAAATCCAATATTTCCTTGAATTTTTCACTTGTGGTAGAAGACTGTAAAATTTCTTTGATGTGTACAATTTCAGTGTTGATTTCTTGTAATTCCTGTTTGGCTGTGTGCATTTGACGTTTTATGAGGTTCCATTGCAATTTCTTAGCGGTGGGATCATTTAATGCTGCGGCATCATGTAACTTAAATTTAGTATATCGAGGCAGCAAGTAATTTTCTAGACATATTCTATTAAATATAAGAGACAATGAATGTCTATTATCTTTAATCATGAGCCGTTCTAAACGTCGTATTTTTGCTTTAATTTCAGTTGAAAATAAAGACAAAAATTCTCCAACATTTGGATAATTATTTATTGGTTTTCTTCTAAGCTTTCGGCTCACATGAGCCATCTTCAGAGAGGTAGTTTAAACTGAAATATTATAAAATCCACCATCACCGACGATTTTATTTTGTGTTGACATAAAACTCCGCTTGGCAACGGCAATAGTTACCAAAAATAATAAACGCAGTTCTTAAGTTTGCGATGCGGTTTTATGACGTCACACCGCGGGATAGCGCGAAATGACAACAAAACCATCTAGTCAAATGCAATGTAATATGTTATTTCCTGTTTTAAAGTTGATTTTATTGAGTGTTGGTTGTTTTGATTTGATGTACATGGCCTCCAATATCTGCAGGTTCCTCTTACTATGTGTATGAGTAAGGATCACCGTATTGTTGACCAAAATCTGTCTGATATTACCTACATGTTTATGTTTTTCAGAGAAATGTTGTTTAATAGTACTCTGATCAGAATAGATATATAGATTTATACATATATATATATATATATATCGTCATATAAACCACCTACCATTTTGTTGGGAGTTTTGAGCTGTCAATTTCAACATCAACTGATTTCTGGCTGTTGCTATCTAAGGATTCTACACACTCAAAGAAAACTATTTAAGAAATGAAATCTCACTGAGAAAAATACTAAAAAGTGAATATCTTCAATTCCATAAACTCGTAGCAGAGACTACAAAACCATTACAATTCAATGCAAACCTGATGTATACGATGAAATCAGTCACGGCTGATCTAACTGACGGATAAATGGTGTTGCTAACATTTGAGAAATTCATTCAAAGTCTTAACATGTTTGATTGATTTGTTGTTTAAGGCTTATCAACTTTTTGCACTTATTTGAATCCTAAAATACATTTAGATTGTAAGTACTTTTAGACATAATGATTTACTGATAAAAGTCCAACTAATTAAATTATATCATGCGGGGGTTTTTATAACTTTCCCAGATTTATCCGAGTAAGTGAATGTAAAGAACACGACTGAACTCGGATCTCTATTTGATTTCCAATGCTAAGCCTTTATCCATTACCCCATCTGCACATTGAAATTCACATAATCTGATATTCCAAAACGGTTAGCCTTGTGACTAATTTCACATTGTTTAATTCGGTGACTTTCCGACAACTAGTTTTTCAACAGGATGCGTACATAATATATTCTAATAACTGCCTAAGTAGATCCAGCATAAAATCGAACGCCATGTCTTTCATGTGACGTGTCAATTCAAGATGTTGTCAATCATGACTATCCATAATTTCCTGTCCTTTATGGCTCTTAATAATTTATGACATTTTCTACCTTTTCTAAAGTTTACTTCACCAACAATTTCCTCAAGCGCATTAGACACATTATGTTTTATTTTTCTCTGTACCTTCAGTCTGCCCACATTCCTGAACTTACCCGAGAAATTGAAACTGTTTCGTCCTGATGTTAAGTAAAAGCGGCTTTTAAGTTTCTATATATCTGAAACTTCATCGTTACTCGCATGCTTGGTCAATGGTATTTTTTGTTTATTTTTACAGCCACATTAGTGTTGCTACAAGTTTCATCTTCATCTCCGAAGAGATGTTCCGTAATCTTTTATTTGTTTCTAAAGAATTTTTTTTTAATACTTTGCACTGCTTTTGCAAGAAATCTTTCGTTATCCCAATCTTTCGTTATCCCAATCCACCTTCGGATTTCGTAACACACTTTCCGTCCTCTTTTAAAACATTCCTCAAATATAACTTTTTTGTACTTTTTAAATTTTGCTATCTTCAATTTCAAACTTGCATATTGGGCTCTTTTCTAAACAACCATTTATTCTGTTTTAAGATTTCTGCTTAGACCTTTTGTATTGCTTTCATTCACTACCTTTTGTATGGGTTATTATAATTCCCTTTCTGTTTCTGCTAACAACACTGTGTTATCTGCATATGTAGGTTATTTAAGTTTGTGGCAACCAGTAATAAATTTTGGCAGTATTTCTAATTCTCTCAGAATCGACTCACTGTATAGGGCAGAGAGTTACGTGCTATACGTGATACACGCTTCGGCGATCATGTCTCAAAAAAGACATGAATAACCGGGCAGAAAATATTCTCGTATTAGGTTGATAATTACTTTCTACGGTACACGGATTGTCACCAAATGCTATAAGTAGCTTACCTGCTATTTAACCCATAGCTGAATGGAGAAGATTAATACCTTTGACAAATGTATTTGCGCGTATGTGAATGCAACTGGAATTTGAACTTGGCTCTCTGATTTCTATTTTCCAGACGATATCCACTGAACCATAGCGCACATCTAAATTCCTGTATAAGTATTCCTGTATTAATTACAAAAAAGTAAATTAGGCCTAATACTAAAAATTCCACTACGTATTTAATTTATAAATCATATACAAGGGAATCGGTAGATAAATGACATTAATTTAATGGTTCGAAGTGAATCTTGAAGGAATTGAATCGTGCAAAATGACATACACTTTTGTTCAACTTAAGAGTCAGACGTCACTTGAATAACAATTTAAACGAAATGAATTAACTTGGCATGAAGTGAATGAAATATATTGAATGAAACGTCCCATTCTAAATCGTGGAATTGTTACTATGGCACACATCTGGAGAACACAGTGACAAAAGAAAAGGCGATGATAAAGATAAGTTGAGATTAAATCGTGTAGATTAATTAATTATTCTTGACTTGTTTTTGTAAGAATATAAAGAGATGGAACGGGATTTGATGGGTATATATTTGGAATGATTCTCAGGAAGAATGAAAGTTGCCTTTACGGGCCTTTTCATCATTCCGAGCCTAATTAATACTGACAGAACGATAGATAAGAGGACCATATTTAATTAAGAAAAATGACCGCGAGTAGGGAGAAAAGATGACTTTAATTATCTGAGAGGGAGATACATCGACCTTGGAATCTACGTTTCGAAAACCTATGAAATAACGCTATTCCGTAAAAGCTACCTGAGACAATTTTTGCCCAATTATTGTTTTAATTCTAGGAAAAAGTTATTTCGTTATGGAAACACAGAATGATAATTATATAGTTTCTTTATTCAAAACAGTTTGTCATTTTATGAGTACAATTTGAAAAAAAAACGTGATACGCAGCTTTCAAAACTTTATTCTATTTATATCTACAATAAATTACTCAGTTCTATTTGCATGACAAGAAGAAATATTTCGGAGATTTTTAGCCAACACCATGCATTTAGCGCAGAAAAATATTTTGCTCTGCCCTCGTATTAGCTTGGTAAGAGCGATTTACAAAGTGCAGCTTAGATGAGGTACAAGACCGCAACTATGGAGCACTGAGTGAGAAATAAACTTACCACTAAGTAGTAATTAATCTAGCGAGATAAGATATCAATTACACGCTGTCAGGATGCGCAAGTTCGGTAATAGCGATTTACTAAGCGTAGTTCAGTTGTGAGTGAGGATCATACTATTTAATCTGTTGTAATTGATATAGCAAAGCAAGCTTGCTAACCAGTAGACTACGTTTAAGTGCCCAAGTAGGGTGATATAATATTTGTTTGATGCTGAATATAATAGTTGATCTGATCAATCGTTGGAAGTTAGAATTGATTAGAGGTGCATATAAACCAATATGCTTCACCTATATGATTTATTAGATTTTTAGCACCTCTTTTGCCAGAGTTTCTTTGTTTTTCAATCATTACCAAAGCAAATTCAGATTATCATTTGAAAGTACTTGAGAAATTGTGTATTAACATATGTAATGGACACAAATGAGTAGTTGATTTTCCTTATTTTAAACAGGTTTGTTGAATATATATATATATATATATATATATATATATATATGTGTGTGTGTGTGTGTGTGTGTGTGTGTGTGTATGTGTGTGTCTGTGTGTGTAAAATGTTTTCAAAACAACCATATACAAAAAATTATTTTCTTTTAATAAATGTTTAAGAAATAAGAAGGCATTTATTATCAATAGAAAAATAAGTTAGAAAATTACAATCCAAGTCAATGGAAACCAGGTGAATACTTCTAAAACGGTATAACTAAAAAATAATATTAAACAAACAGATGATATTAAACAAGAATTCTAACTCCATATAAATTCTTAAGCAACGCTTACACTCAATTTTTCCTTTGAATTATTCAATCCTCCAAGCTAAAAACGAATTCTTAAAAAAGAAGATGCGGCTATTTGTATCTAAAATTGAACAATGGAATAAAAAAAGATTAAAAAAATTATTATTTTCACGCCCAATTATTCAAGTTATACATTACTTACATATAATGCATATACGGAATAACGTTTTCTGATACATTGTATCCCACATTCTTTTCTGCAACACGATCTTATAATAATAATTGTTGTTGGTGATGTTGCTATCTTCCGGCTATTGTTGCTAGTTTATTGTTATAAATAAGAATGCTTCTTACCTGTCTTTTTCTATTGTTTTTGTTTTTGAGTTAATATTTCTTTTTCTTAATGTTCTTTTCTACAATATATTTCTGTCTCCGCCATGACTATTAATACTCTTCACTTCTTTTCAGTTTTCTCCCTTATTTTTGGAATTGTTTTTCTTTTCAGCCGTCTCCGTATAACATTTCCTGTTCTTTTTTTTCCCGTCAAACTCTTTTATTTTGGTTTCTTCTATTTGTAACTCTTCAGTTATGGTTTGGTCTTTTCAGTTCTCTTTCCGTTTGTTTGTCTTTACTTTTTTACAGATTTATGAAAATAATACAAAACTACCTAACTATTTAATCCAGAACGGATGAGTGAGTTAAAATATACATTTAGTTAGAAATATCAATGAAAATGAATTTATTTTCGACAGAGAGAAAGGATAATTTTGTCATAAATATGCTGGTTGTGTAGGTAGGTTAAAGAACTGAAGGAAAATATACAGAGTCTTCAATAACAGTTGATAGGTTAGAAAAAATAAAATAACTACATGAACATAAAAAAATCTAAACTTATTTATAAATGGAACTTTGTGTGGGTGTATGTCTGTGTGTGTCTGTGTGTGTGTGCGTATCCGTTACGTATAGACTCCGAAACGACTGAACCGATTTTCTTGAAAATTTAGACAGTTGTCCTATAAGCGTCTGCGAGTGTTCTTAGCTAGGTTTTGTGTCAAGGTACCTCAGATAAATATCGAAAATCGATAATCGAAGAAATCGGGTTAAAAAAGGAGTGGTCCGATTTTAATCAAATTTGATGCACTCATAGACAAAGCCATAAGAAACGATATTCAGAAGTTTCAAGGTTGCAGTTCTTGTAGTCGTGCAGAAAATTTGATATCGATACCAGGAAATTAAAATTTAACTTACATCCATTCATTTTTCTTTCAGTCTACGGTTTCGCTTTAACTGGAAACAACTATTGCTTTTTAGTCTTTCGTACAAACGTCCAAAGAGTCTCAGCTCCAAGACCATGGATTAGTTTTAAAGCTTTCATTACACCCGAGCAACGCTGGACTATACTGCTAGTAACTACCTAAACATAACTCACCTGCAGAATATGTATAAACCAATAAAATGAAATAAAACGCTTGCATCTTAAAACACACCAATAAAATCCTACAATACAAAACCATAGAATACAATTCAGAAAGGTTGTTATATTTGTGATCATAATTTCGGTAGCCACCGCCAAATTATCATGCAAACGTATTAGTAGAAAAACCAGCTGGTATTTTAGAGTCAATCAAACAATACAGATTTACAACCGATTAATTAGACAAAAATGTACAAATATGATCAGCCCCACGAAAGATAGCCACAATTACCCACAATGTCCAAGTCACTATAACTGCTGATGTTTAAGTCCATATTCACGTTCGCATGCTAAAGAACGCTAAAATCTGCACTGACCAAACTACAAAGATACAACCTCAAACTCAGCGTCCGTATTAGGAACTAAATTCTACCTATCGTCTTTATCCCTATTACTTCTACGCACGCATAAGCATACTGACACTCTCACATAAAATTTAAATATATAACCACATTTCATTGTTCTCTCATACGTACGCAATACAATTTATTTTATATCCAATAACTTTTTTAGGAATCCCATAACGTCCGAATTACGAACAACACCACAATGATATTTTGATTTATTTCATCGAAACCCAACACTCCGATTTTTATGTTTAACAAAAACACAAATAGAAGGATTCTTAAAAAATGACTAGGTCTGTCTATTTCAAATGCGGGAATATCTATGTTTCTGAGCATAAACAACCGGTGATTTTGTGAAAGAAGGAGGTGAATTTAATGCAACACATAAATTCCACTGCATTTCACAATGTAGAATTTCATACTATATCCAGTTTACGGCATTACCTTTTTCTGTTATGTACCAAATACTTTGAAGACATCGTCGATCATGACTTTCTAAAATTTCCAGCAGATAATTGCTGTGTAATTGTTTGATTCTTTACTACACTTCTTTGCCCTTTATGTGGAATCTATTCAAAAAACCCTGCTTCTGTTGCATTCGGTCAGAGTTAAATTCTTTTCCCTTAGTCCTTGAAATCTGATCCACATCCTTTTCTTATGTGTTAATACTTTTCTTAGTTTCAGGAAGTAGTTTTTTGCAATTCATCTGCGTCTTCCTATATTTATTTCTTCATCACATTTATTCCTTTACTTCGCTCATTCTTATCTGTTTAATGAACACCATTGCCTTCCTCAACTTTTCTACTGTTCAACTTTTATATGTCGGAATACTTTCATTTTCATAACTGACTGGGCAGAAGATATTCTCGCATTAGGTTGCGATTATTTTCTGCAGTAGACTGGTTGCCAGCCATGGCTATAGAACCCAATCTGCCCTGTTATTTCACCAATAACTGGAGGGAAGAGACGGATACCTTACACAAAAATTATTTTATATGTCAGAATACTTTCAAGTTGGAGTGGTTATGGCATTCCACAATTTCATAATTGTTGTTGATCGAAACAACTTCTGACATTTTACTATCACCTTTGTTGTGTTGAAAACTTGTTAGAAGATTAATCAATATTCACTGTTTACAGGACCTTCAGTATGTTCTGTAAATATTGGATTTCAAAAGTCGTTATATCTATCCGTAAAATAGCAATCTTTCCTCTATCAGTTAAGTGCCATCCGTGATACACGCTTGGGTGATGATGTCTATTTCGAGACATGACTGACTGGGCAGAAGATCTTCTCGCATTAGGTTAAGATTATTTTCTGCAGTAGACTGGTTGCCAGCCATGGCTATAGAACCCAATTTGTCCTGTTATTTCACCAATAACTAGCGAGAAGAGACGGATACCTTTCACAAAAATTATTTGTGCGTAAGTGAATGCAAATAATTCAACTGGAATTCGAACTCGGCTACCCATTTTCTCGTTCCGAGTCAATAACTACTCCACCGCAACGCATACTTTTCTCTATAAATATAATAAAAAAAGAAACCCCAAATTACTTGAATTGATGACATATCAGGATTCACATTGGGACTACGATATTAATCGTTGTTATTGTTAGAACGTTTCAGCTATTGTGACCTCTGTCGATGAGGATATCTTTAAAGGAATCTTGAGCTTAATCCGCTGTTTGATTAACTTGGAGGTATGTGTTGGTTCGAAACATTTGTAGCATAGCGATTCCAAGTTCAAGTCCTCAGTTTGGTAGCACAGAATTAAGGAAAACAAGGCTCACAGAAATTGAGCACTACTAAAAAATAATAAAATATTACCCAAGTCCTGGAAAATAAAAACGGAACAATATAAATCCGATGATTAAATAAAGTTTTTAATTCCAAATTCTATGAAAATAACCGATTCCACAGACACTTGAAGGAGATCGGAGTGCCGAACAGCCGAAACACCGCGAGATTATTCCGAATAAAAATAATCTACGTAAAAGAGAAGAAGTTGTGAAGAGCTATATCCGGTCTCGTGTTGAAATGAATTGTTTCACAGATGACAAATTCATAATCCCTGTTATCGTTCTGATGCAGGGGAATATTCTATACGTTGCCATTATTTTTAATCCGTCGATGACTTTAATAATAACAGATTTCTATGCAATTGCCAACTTTAGGTGGATGATGTATTCGTACTTTTATTACGTGTTTCTAAACAAAAATTAAACGTCAAGGAAGTTTTTCTCTATTGACTTTTTTCGACCAGAAAGCGATCTGAACTCCAAGCGTCAATAGGTAGCACTTGGTGAAAAAAGATATCGCGTAGTGGTGCAGTGGATATCGGTTCGGAACAAGAAATCGGGGAGCCGAGTTCGAATTTCAGTTGAATTCATTGCATTTACTTACACGCAAATACCCTTGGAAAAGTTATTAGTCCGTCTCTTCTTTCCAGTTATGGATTAAATAACAGTACAGATTGGGTTCTATAGCAACCAGTCTACCGCAGAAAGCAATGACAACCTACAGCGGGATAATCTTCTGTCCACTTAGTCATGTCTCTTTTGAGACATGATCGTCCAAGCGTGTTTCACGCATGACACTTAACTGACTGACTAACACGTGAGTTTCAAATTCACCAGTAAAATGTTATGTTTATTTTCTAGTTCTCACACAAACAAAAATTATATATATGTTGCCCTGGAATTTTCAAAAGCGTTTGACAGAGCCTGGCATGCTGGCCTTCGACACAAGCTGCTGAGCTATGGTATAACTGGACAATTGTTTGAGCTAATCTAGTCATTCCTTTCAAATCGCACAATGAGGTTAGTATTGAACGGACATACATCCTGATACTATCACACGAACGCGAGTGTCCCTCAAGGTTCTATTCTACGCTTTTCCTGAACTTCATTACCGATCTCCCCGATGTAATCAATTCCCAAGTAGCCATATATGCTGACGACACCACCGTTTACTTTCGCCTCGATCCAAAATCTTCTGAGGTTGACAAAGCGATCTTTGCTGCTGAGCTTGAAAAGGACTTCCAGCCTGTGGTGGACTGGGGTAATAAATGACTCGTAAATTTTAATGCTTCCAAGATGAGGCTATTATCTATTATCCATTACAGACAATATATATATATATATATATATATATATATATATATATATATATATATATTGTACATATAGTACTGGTGATAAATGTTTTCTTGTAATAGAACAGCGCTCTTAAAATTTCCCAAATTTCCTAGTTCCGCTGAATCATACGTCTCAGTGAAATATTAAGTTCTTTATTCTGGATTACTTGTTTTTCTCCACAGACAACTATTATGATGTATTATAGGTTTTTACCTTTATTATAATAATTATTTCTCGATGATAATAGTGGAGTAATTATTGGTAAATTTATAGCAGACATTAACAGATTCATGATGATGGACTGTTAAAAATCACAAATACCGAATTGTATGAATGTACTTTTATGCTTCTTTTTAGATTGCTAAACCACTCTATGGCCTCGGCTGTTTCATAATATTGATTAATACCTAGAATATCCTTTGTATATTTGGACGCTCTTCCACGAGTATCTTTGTTGATTTTACCAAAGGTTTTTTTTTGTTGTGTTCAGGAAAGTTGCTTTGTGATCATTAACTCTGATTAATGCTTGTTGTTTGTAGAATTTGAAGACTCGAACATCAATTTTTAGATCAGTAGCTTTTATCTTGTCTTCATTATTGATGCTCTTTTTCCAATTGTTAGATGCATTTATATAAAACCTATTAACATCTTTATTGGTGGCTTTGAGGTACATATCAGCATTGATTTTATAATGATTGCCCGTCTTATCCACTTTGATAATTATTTTATCCATCTTTTTTATCATACATTTGTCTTTTGCTATTTTGCTGTAGATTTCTAGTAGTTTTGGCAAATTTAATTTTGTCTATTAACAATAAAAGAATTTTCTCGAAGTTCAATAATTGCTCATCGAAAGGTGATGATTTTGTGACTTAAATTTATAAACTTCTGTATCTTTTTTTGTTGATATACTCAATCATTTGGTTAAGGAAGTGTTTCCACCTCATTCTCTTTATGGCATTCTCAGGCTTGTGTAAAAGGCTTGTTAGATCGTTTGCCAAGAACTATGATGTTATTAGTAAAGTAGTCCAAATGAAATAGGATCGGTATTCCTGTAGTGGTTAAGATAATAAGTAAAAGTAAAAGTAATTTATTCCACTTATAACAGTGCTCAACTAGAAGGAAAACAAAAATATAACATATCTCACCTCTCGTACAACTGATAATAAAACTCTAGTACGATATATGCTCAATGTAATATAACAGAGTTATTAAGTATATATATATATATATATATATATATATATATATATATATATATATATATATATATACTCCCGTATTCTTGCTTTCCTGACGGCTACGACCTCCAGAAATTTAAAAGCAAAGTTAATACTCACCTACTAACCACTGGCCTCTAGCTCTCTCCCCTCCCCTGTATAACCTTCCCTTTCTCTCCGCCCATGTACCTGTCATTGCACCGGCTTTCTCAGCTTTCTATTGTTCCTTTCTAACTAGCTTGTACTCCTCACTCTTTTCTAATTAATCTTTCTACATTTATGTAACCCCCTGCACATCAGTGACGTTTCTGCCTTGCTCGCGGTGAATATATATATATATATATATATATATATATATATATATATATATATGCGTCTGCTATTCGATGTCTGTTATCGCCGCATACGTTTTATGTAAACACAAGATAATATCAACTTTATATATAGGGATGTCAAGACGCTTAATAGCGAGAATAATCCAACAAGATCTACTTAATATAAAATATTAAGTCTTATATCTCTATAGAGAGCACAATAAATTTTATCCAGAGCAATTTGATATTTGTAAAGAAAAAACTCAACACGTCATTTAAAAATTGGTTATAAATTACAATCATTTCTATGAGCTAAATTAGCTCATTTCATAAGACCACATTATATTTGTTTTATTGGGTATAAATATTTTCCCGGAAATGCAAATTTTATGGTGGAAAAGGAAAGAAATGTAACATATGACTTTTAGAAAAACTAAAAAATGAAATAATCCTAATTTACAAAACCAAAGAAGTGAATTGATGACCAAATGCATGCACATAAATAAATATCTGCTTGGATATCGGCCTGGATGAATATAGATGGCCCTATGTATATTTATTCCTTTATATATATATATATATATATATATATATATAATTTTGTAAACATATACTGTTAAATATAAGAGACAATGAATGCCTATTATATTTAATCATGAGCCGTTCTAAACGTCGTATTTTGGTTTTAATTTCTATTGAAAATAAAAACAAAAAATCTCCAACATTTGGATAATTTTTTATTAATTTGGGTCTAAGCTTTCGGCTCACATGAGCCATCTTCAGAGAGGTTATTAACAACGGTGACAAAATAACATCCACCATATATATATATATATATATATATATATATATATATATATATATATTTATTTTATTTTTTAATTCATTTAGTGAATCCTGAAAATAAAAGATACAAGTAATCTCCATTAAACCACAAGAACAAAACGTATAACCTCTTCCCTCAAAATATCCTAATTATTGATATTAATTAAACTTTTCTGCTATTTTTGAAAATCCTTATTGATAAGAAATATAGCTGAAGGTCCCAGGCTTTTACTGTTGAATTAGTTAAATGTAACCGTCACTTTTTCTCCAACATTTTATTTTCTCACATTCCATTCCGTTTACTTGCTCCTCTGAAAGGTACAATCTGCATACATCAAAATTATGTGTCAATTGTCATCATCCATCTACTTGAATCCCATTCATCATTTATCTTTTTTTTACATATCCCTTGAACTTGGTCTTTTCTCTCACTGTATTCCTCTGCCCATTTGTCGCGGTCTCACCTTGTTTGAAATATGCCTATAAAATACAAACATCATGCAGGAAAAATTATACGCATAAACTAAATATTCTTTGATAGAAAGAACACGCATAAAATATATATTCTTTGTTGAGGTTGGGAAACATAAGAATACATTATCTATCATTTCATGCTGGATCTGTATCTCTGATCTGTATCTAATCTATATATCTAAACTTATTTATATATATAACTTTGTGTGTGTATCCGTTACCTATAGATTCCGAACGGCAAAACCGATTTTCTTGAAAGTTTACACAGTTGTAATATACGCGTCTGCTAGAGTTCTTAGCTAGGTTTTGTGTCGAGGTAACCCCGATGAATATCAAAATCGATAATCGAAAAAATCGAGTTATAGAAGGAGTGGTTCGATTTTAATCAAATTTGATACACTCATAGTCAAAGGCATAAGAAACGATATTCAGAAGTTTCAAGGTTGCAGTTCTTACAATAGTGCAGAAAATTGATAATTTATATATATATATAAAAGGCAAGATGTTTGTGTGTCTGTCTGTTTATCTGTCTGTATGTCCTTTATAAGAATTTATAATTTTTATCCGATTCTCACCAAACTTCACACAAATATTCTTTAAGCTGAGTTTGAGATCAGGACCATGGATTAGTTTTAAAGCTTTCATTACACCCGAGCAACGCCGGGCTATACTGCTAGTAATTTTATATTTCTTTGATGAGAAAATATACACATAAATTATACTTTCTAATATATATATATATATATATATATATATATATATATATATATATCCGAAGGGTTACAGTAATTTATATAAACATTCTGAAAGTCACGAATTCTGTTACATGTGCAAGTTCTATATACGTAGAATAACCATAAATTGTATAAATTGTATATGAAACAAAGTAAGTCTCACACATTTTTAAGCAATCTTATCAATAAATAAGCCTGAAAATAAGCCACAATAAAATTTATAAGAAAATGACTTCTCAACAAGATGTTTTTTTTTACTGTTCACGTCAAGCTGTGCTGAAACAAATAACCAAAAAGAGATGTGATTTCATTTCTCTCTTATGTCTTTAAACAGCTTGTTTTCTATTGGAAAAGTTAATTTTCGACTTTCTTTAGAGCTTGTAGCTTAAACTTCGTTAATATTGCGTCCTTTTATGTACTACCGCGTTTTTTAAGCATCTAGGTCTTTATGGCGCTATATATGTCCGTTTTTATTATCTTTCTTATTGTTCCATCATCCCTATACAAACCCGGCAGACACGTCGATTGCAGTTCTACCCTATCTTACCTGTGCTCAATACACACCGTGTGTTTTCGCTTTGATAAAGACTCTTTCATCTGGTCAAGAACATCCAGAAATCTCTTTTTTATTCTGAATATATTTTGTTTTTGCTGCCCCATTTTTTAAACGATCCTTGTTCCTTACTCGCTCTGTCCATGGAATTCTCTCTGTTCGTCTATAAATCCAAATATCTATCGCCTCGATTCTACTCTTCCTCTTTTGAGAGATTGTTTATGTAAACGGGTTGGTATTGTATCAAGTTATAATAATATTCACCCTATAAATAGACCAAGAATCGCGCAATGTAGATGGTTACATAGTAAAATGCACTGTTTTGGGTAATATGTGATTTCACTGACAATGCAACACACTGTTCTTTTATTTGTCTATACTTCTGGAATGAGGTAGTATTTACATTATTTGCACTGTTCGGAGTGTTGTTCTCCTTTTTATTGCCGTTTTTACGACTTTTCAGCTGTTGTACTCTCCAGCCAAGGACAGATGGCCCAATGAATATTGGCGTTGGTTAGTGACTTGAACCAAATTGTTGTGAGTTCCATATCTACGGCAGTGGAGAACAAAGAACACAGAGATTTGAGTAAAATATAGATAATTACATGGTAAGGTTGTATTGACATGGAATGAGAATTATATACCCCAGTGATCGAAATAAAGGGTTTGGTTAAAAATACTTAGCACCTGAAAAAGGCCGGAGTGTACAAAGGACGAAACGTCTTAAACATGGAGATAAAGATGAGAAGAAATGTTCAAACAGTGTAAATAATTTACCATTTTTTTTGTTTCAAATGAAATGCTTAGATTTTGGAAGCCTCTTTTACCAATTCAATGCACGTTGGGATTTTTGTGTTGCATTGGTGCCTGCTTAGATTTTTTTAATACAAATTTCTTGCTGCGTTAATTAATACATATAGACACTGATCCGATGAGGATACTAAAATCAAGCAGGTGCAAAAATTTAAATACCTGGGAAGTGTTCTTACAGAAGAAGAAAATATCCGAAGGCGAATTGGCATGGCAAAGGACGCGTTCCAGATGCTAAGTAGAGTATTAAGAGACAAGAAAATTTTGTGACGTCAGTACTTCAATGTGGCAGTGAATGCTTGACAATATGATCAAAGATGAAGGAAAAATTGAAGCAACTGAAATGTGGTTCTACAGAAGGATACTGCAGATGACATGGATCGAGCATTTGAGCAATGATGAAGTTTTGGAAAGGATGGAAATAAAAATTAATACTGAGCATCAAGAAGAGATAGCTAAATATCCTGAGACATGCAATGAGGAAGGATGGCTTAGAGAACCTGATACTAACAGGTAAGATAGAGGGAAAAAGAGACATAGGAAAGCAGCAGATAACATATTTGAAGGGACTGATCAGGTGGATGACAGAACGAGGTTTGTGTGGTGTAACAAGAGAATGCATGCTAAGAGACACCTGGGATAAAGAGACATGGAAAATCATGATCACCTACGTCCTGAAAGGACACGGCACGTAGAAGAAAAAGAAGAAGAAGAAAAAGAAAAAGAAGAAGAAGAAAAAGAAGCAGATCTCATGGTTCTTGATGATGTATATCAATGGCTATATGGTAGCCAATCAATCTACCTATTGTTTATAAAATCAATTCAGATTTAAACAATTTTGATTTGCACTAGTAACGTCAGCTGTAGGGTTTTGTTACGTGAAAATGATGTTTTATCAATACCAGTTTCCTAATATCATACACTTTCTAAATTTTAGTCTTTCTGAATTTAATCCAAAAATGCCGGAAGAAGTTATTTAATTTTCATTGTCCACATTTACATCAGCGATTAAAACATAAGCACTATCAAAAACTAAGTTTCAAACATATAGGGAAATGTCGAGGCAAGACAACATCTCCCTAAACTCGTTTGCACAATCTAGTTCTAGAAATCCCTCTTCATAAACTATTATATACAACTTACACGGTTAAGTGATCGTTAAAAACTCAACATTTGCTTTTTGTAAGTTCCTAAATGTTTCATTGTGTTTTAAGGAAACTGAGATACTTGCTTGCTTTTAATAAATCTTTTTAATGTCTTTTTCAATTTGGTCATAAGTAATTATGGATCTACACAGATTTCAATTATTATATCCGAGTGATAATCAACTGATTTCCAATTGCCTTCTTTACAATTTTGCTCGGACACTTTCCCTAAATTTCTGCCTAATGTTTCCCGTTATTTAATACATAGTTGATAGCGGAGAATGTATTGATTCATTTCTTTTGCAATGTTTTTATCCGAAAGTGAACGCAAAATATAGACGCAAAATTTTTAATCGGCCGACCGATTCCGCATTCTACACCGATAAGCGTTTCCCTAACTGTATATTTAATAACTTCTATTAAATTGCCCATTTACGCGTTTCAAATGTCCGTTAGTCTGGCAAAATATTAAAAAAAAATACGAATATTTAATTCAAAACATACTGGATATATTTGCATATATTCACCTGCACCATTTATTATTCTTAAATCTAATATTAGATTAAATATTTTACTTTTGATAATTTCAAAGCGGAAATGAAAATATCTTCGCCGTTATAGAAACAAATATCTACATATAGTTGTGAGCCGAAGACACTTCGGATTAAAAAAGATGACTTTCAAGAGCTAAACAATGTATTAAAAAAGAGGAAAATTTTTTGAGAAAAAAAGAATCGATTACTTCTCGTCAAAGTTATGTTAATGCTCTTATATGGCATTAAGTGCTAAACATTTTACTAATATCATTAGAGAAGACTTGAAGCAAAAGGGATGCACTTCTACCGAAACACAATGGAATAGGACAGATGATCTATGTAAGCAAGCAATAAAAAAGAAACAGTTATAATTCACTGATGGTTATAATAATATACCGCGACCGTTTCCAACGGTTTTCAAGGAATACTCTGTCAGAATTCTTAAGCGAGTCCTTCCCACCTAGGCCAGATAAGGACCAAAGTTAATTTTTAACGTAGGGTTTCCGAGCGCATACACTCGGGTAAAAGATTTCCAGTTCTCTCATACACAAGATTGAGTTTTTGTCTATTCTTTCCCTAGCCTAGTTATTGTTACTAGACATTGCCTAGTTTGAGTCCCTTTCTATCAAAAGACAGCGAGACCGACAAGTTCGAAGTTTGATCTGACACTGAACTATGTTTAAGCTCTTTATTTAAGACGTCTTGCCTAGTTCTTTTGTGTTACCGGGGTGTCGTATGTACTCCACAACATTTCCGCTTTTGAGATTTTGTTTTAAGTTCATAATAATCATATTTCTTAGTATTCACTTCCACGTCCTTCTAGTGAGTTCGCCACAGACGAATTCACTAGTATTCCTTTCATTTTCGTTCAAGCACTATTTTTTCTATACGTTTCCTTTTTTTGACACTCATGTTTGTACGATCAGCAATTTCGTGAAGTGTTGGAACGTGAAAGATATCCAACAGAACTTGTGTAGCTTCCTCTTTTTTAGCGGTCCTTTCTGCAATAAATCTTTCTTCAACTGATTTCAATGCTTTTGTGTTCCTATTTTTCTTTTCATCATATAAATATATTTTTCCTATTGATGACCTTATTGTACAGCTTTCTCAAAATTCTTTTTCATTTTCATACAATCTGAAAAACACGTTTTCACCAATTTTGTGTCGTTTTTTATTCGTTTTTAAACTTTTTTACCTATTAACAACCTGTCGAACACCAATTTAATTTTCTTCTGAACATCAATTCTGCAGAGGACCTGCCAGTCATTGTAGTGTGATTGGGCATTATTCGGTATACTCTCAATAATTTGTGTAGTACGTCTTCTCGAACATTTATTTAGATGTTTATTGAAGCTCTTTTAAAAGTACCCACAAACTGTTCATCTTTTCCATATGATCTTGGCTAATATGTTGGGATAGTAACATTATTAATCAAAAGCACTTTACAATATTTTTCTTCGTAAGCAATGAATTGTGTTCGGTTATCCTAGACTATTACATCCCAAATGCTATATCTTGCAAACAGTTCATGTAAAATATTCACTGTAACCATAGATGTTTTTATTTATCTTTTTTCGAGTATCAAGATTCATTAGGATTTGTTTTGTTTTTTTTTAAGGCAGGGGCCCAAGTCCTACTCTGTTATTTAACCCATAACTGGAGGAAAGGGACGGATTAATACCTTTGCTAAGGGTACCAGTGCTTAAGTGAATGCAGGGTATTCAACTGGAATTCGAACTTGGCTCACCGATTTCTCTTCCGAAAGGATATCCACTGCACCACAACGCACATCCGTTACTAAACGATTACAGCACCTGGTATTCTCAAGCGGTCACCCATCTAAGTACTGACCAGGCTCAACGTTGCTTAACTTCGGTGATCGAGCGAGAACCGGTGTATTCAACGTGATATGGCCGTAAGCCTTGGCATATGTATCACAGCAAGGAATTGGATGCATAATAAGGGGATAATAGTTTAAAACTGTTGTGGGGTGTTATTATGAAGTCTTATTTAAAACTTCCTGGAATCTTCTTTGTCATGGGTAGAACGATCAATTACCTTACACATCATGACCTCTGATTGAAAGAGTTTACGTTTTGAAAATTGTGAAACCACCACATAACCGTTGTTGCTTCCAGGCCCCCCTGTTACTAATGATAGTAGCATCATCTTCTGCTCCAGATATTAGCAAATATTAAACCCCCAAACACTACAAAATGTATAAAAATAGATTTTTATATTAAAAATACTAGCAATATATCATTATATAAAATAATAAACTACTGTAGATATTTATAATAAAATTACCAACAATACATTTTTAAAGCAGAATTGCCAATAGTAAATGTTATAACAAGACGATCAACAATACAATCTGTATGTGAAACCATAAAACTAATCTTAAAATATTTAGATTCCAACATTAAATGATCTATAGAGGTTGATATTCTGCTAAGAAAACCCCAGAAAAAAGAAGCTTTTTATTTGAAAATGCACTAGACATCTATTATTTTCATCGATAAGAAATCACTGGTTATTGTTTCATACGGTTTATACTCTCTACTTGATCCAAATTTTGATATGAATGAAGTTATGACTATACAAATGTTCGGCTATTATAACATATGTCACATTTATCGATGAGAGTATCAGCGAAGAGTTACTGATACTCGATAAATGATTTCCAAATATTTACAAGAAATAGTGTAATTCTTACTTCAGTGATTATATTAGTCAGAAATACAGTGTAACCCTGATGTAACAGAGTTGTCGGGGCCGGATAAAAGTTCTCTTATACCCATGTTTCTCTTATATCCGGGTTTCGTTTATATCCGTGTTATACTGTATATTACTATTATTATCAGTGATATTATAACCAGCTATTTGTATTAGTTAAAACAAAATTATTTCCATTAATTCAGGATAAAATATATTTTAATTCAAATTATAATTATACCTACTTTGATTGTACGTTAATAGATAATATGAATATATGATTAGAAGAATTCCCTATGGTCTGATTTAATTAGAAAGTAGTGTTCTGTAAATGTAGGAATGTATAGAATTTAGTTGTACTATAGAATAAAGTCTTATTGCAGTCACAAGAAAAAGCTAATTGGAAAATCGCTTTAAACCTTCATTTGTTTTTTTTTTCTGCGCATAATATACCGATGTAATACTTTCAGTTTCAGTGTATAAATACATTTTTTATCATTTAACTCCTTCATCAGAGTCCAGTAAAGTTAAATACTGAATTGTGATCTAGATTTTCAGCAGGATAAGAGTAAGTTAAATACATTGAACGTTTTAAATTTTATCTCATTTTCCCTACTGGTTTCTAGGACATGAAACACTTTCAGTGAAAGATAATGTATGCTAATCTGGCTAAATATTACTATTGGGTAATATCTTAATTGTGTTTAATACACAGGGTTAGATTTTAAATAAAAATTTTCAAGAAAGACATGAAATTAATCTATATTTCGCATGGAATTTGGATTAACATTTGCTTTTTACAAATTATCACACCATTTTCATTGTATAAATAATTATATTTGCGAGTGAATGAGAATTCTTTTGGAAATAAAAATGTTTGTTTTCTCAGATACAAGTGTTCCTATTTAACCCAGAGCTGAGAAAAGGAAAGATAGCTTCATAATTTTTCTCATCAATATTGGCGCGTAAATGAATGCAACAAACTCGAAATAAAATCAAACTGTTATTGAATGATAATTCCAAGCCTCTATTAATAAAAATGTTTGCTGCATTAAAAATCGAAATGAATTAAAACAATTTATATTAACCAAGCTAAAAATATGGTTCACTATTTACGTTAAATATTGAACATCTATTATACAATCTTTTTATTGAAATTCGTCCCAATTTTGAACAGTCAATTCAGCATTTACAAAAAAAGGCTATCATTTGATTTACTCAAAAACAATAAAAAAATATGGATTCAACAACAAAGAGCAATAATATACAATATAGAACGTGTTTACAGAGGTTGTATTTTCTAGTGTTTCATTGCCATAGTGATAAAAGAAAGAAAACCATAATTTCAAGTTCTTCAATGTTTATAAAAGGCTCTTAACTGGAATGTCTAAAGAGATAACGTACATGAAATGAATATATTTTATATGATTCCAAATCATTAAGTGAAGAGAAAACTTTGTTTAATGATTTCATTGCATCAAAACTGAAACTGATTTTTGTTCTTTCATACTGTTTCTCAAATAATTCTCAAGAGTAGAAAACATCAGTAAAGTTACATTGATCTCGAAATAATGATGTTATATATTTAGAGGAAAATGTTGGAAAATATGCAACATGTTAAGTATATATAGTAAGAGAAAGAAGGTGGTCATGTATAGAAAGAGAGTAATTAATGATTTTATATATATATATATATATATATATATATATATAGAGAGAGAGAGAGAGAGAGAGAGGATATATATAGAGAGGGAAGAAATGGAAAGAGATAGAGCGACGGTTATATGCATGTACATATATATATATATGTATTTATTTATTTATAAATATTTATATAGAGACAGAGAGATAGTTTACATATAGATATATTTATATCGAGAGAGATTGTTATATATAAACAGACAGAGACAAAGAGCGAGGTTATATAGAGAGAGATAGTGAGACAGGCAGACAGATAGACAGAGGGGTTTATATATAATAGTTTACGGGCTGGTATCATCTTTATCTATGCAAAATATATGTATCTAATAATTGAACCGAATACTACATAGTCCTTGCCACATACACTAACCACAATCATTATATGTTGCTGCCTCACAATGCCAATGTATCTATTTCGCATTATAATAAAGGAAAACGTCAGCTCGAATCACTTGAGAAAACAGTAAATTTTGCCTGCAGCTAAATTCTAGCTATTTTTCAAATTTTCATTCAACAGAAACAGAGAAAACTGAAAATAAGACTTTTTTTTAATGTTTAAATTTTGAGCCCGGCAGCGTTCCATACTTATAACCGGGCTGTATCAAGTTCATTATCTCGAATGGGAAGGAAACCTGTGCAGACAGAATTCATTAATCTGGAAGTATCATTTTTATTATGGAGCTGAGAAGGAAGCCAACAATAAAACATGAAACAAGTACTAAAATATCAAATTTGCTAACACAAAATTAAGAGAAACAGTAACAGAGCTCATTACCTACTTTAACAGACAGCTGCTAATCTGCGCCGAACAAAACACTACAGTATTTGGCCCGGCAGCGCCCAATTCACTTGAACTAGTTATTTAAAACTCAGTGAGAATCTCGTCTACGGGGCGGAAATACCTCGCGCCTATTTCGATAAATTTCTTAATGGTGATAGTCTCTCACTTATTAACGAAACTAGACTTAGTCTGATCCATGGCCAATGAAGCAGGAAATACAGAAACCATTGGAATGTATTGTTGTAAACCTCCAAATGGATAAAAACCGATTGGCATAAAAATCAACATTCAGACCTTCATCTTTACCCTACTCAATTTTGGTTCGGTGGAAGCGATCAACAAACAGAGAGGAAAAAGAGAAGTTGAAGAGGAGTAAGACAGAATACAAATAGCAATCTGACAGATTTTGAACAACACGAATCTGAAGAAGAAATATCTGGAAAGTGTGAAAAGTAGATACAAAGGACTAAATTAAAATGGAAACACTATGAGCGACACATTCAGAGTGTTGTGGCCTGTTAGGGCCAGGGAAAAAGACACGATAACAAGAAGGTAATTTGAACCATTGCATTGGAATAACAGAACATATACACAAAATAAGAGTGTCATCAGTCTGCGGATAGAAGTGTCCGTTCGAAGTCAAGTTAAACTGCCTCTCGACTGATTACACACTAGGAAGTCTCACAGGCTTGTATTTATAAAGGAGAAAGAGTTAATTCCCCTGTACATGGGGTACTGTAACACAGGTAAGCTTCAGTAACAGCAGCAATCGATATTATGCCAAAAGAAAATGAACGAAGAAAGAAAATTGATGACAGATGAAATACGTGACATGATGGAAACGAAAACAAAAGAAAACAAAGAGAAATAGAATGTAGGACACTACACAAAGAAATCTAAATCTAAACTTATTTATAAATGGAACTTTGTGTGTGTGTCTGTGTGTCCGTTACCTATAGACTCCGAAACGGCTGAACCGATTTTCTTGAAAATTTACAGTTGTACTATAAGCGTCTGCGAGTGTTTTTATCGAGGTTTTGTGTCGAGGTACCCCCGATGAATATCGAAAATTGGTAATCAAAAAAATCGGGTAATAGAAGGAGTGGTCCGATTTTAATCAAATTTGAGATACTCATAGACAAAGCCATAAGAAACGATATTCAAAAGTTTCAAGGTTGCAGTTCTTACAATAGTTCAGAAATCGATAATATAAATATATATATAAGGCAAGACGATTGTGTGTGTATATGTCTGTTTATCTTCCTGTATGTCTGCAATTTTTTCATCCCTTTTATTTTAGTTTTTGCTTCGGGTTTGACTCTAAGTATGTATTATTGTAGTTCTTAGTCTCAGCCATGATACCATTTACTCAGAGGACTTATTTAGCCTTCAAAATTCAGTTTTCGTCGAAAGAAACATTTAATATCGATACCAGGAAATCAAAATTTGACTTATATCCATTCATTTTTCTTTCAGTCTACGGTTTCGCTTTAACTGGAAACAACTATTGCATTTTAGCCTTTCGTGCCAACGTCCAAAGAGTCTGAGCTCCAGGACCATGTATTAGTTTTAAAGCTTTCATCACACCCGAGCAACGCCGGGCTATACTGCTAGTATATTTATAAATATATTCTGAGGTAGGACACATTCAAACTGGTTACGCCACATCCTATACCAGAATCAAAGTAGAAGGCCACATATTATTTCAGCAAGGAAATATGCAGTGTAAATCATTGAACGATGATGTCAGAAACGTCAGTGTTTTAGAGAAAATGCAAACAAAAAGAAATATTCAAATTACCACGAAAGAAAAAGACAGCTGAAATTTCTATGGCTCATATTTAACTTGGCAAATCTTTTATTCGGAGGATAGATTGTAAGAAAACAACGCATAAAATAGTGAACTTCAGAAACTAGATGACTGAAAAGGAAAAGAAATAAAAAAAGGAGAAACATTACTGAGCGTTAAGTGCATGATGTTTTGGAGAGCCCTAGACATCTATATCATGAGAGGGATACGGCACATAAATAAAAATGAACCTCAAATTAGATTAATAATCTTCCTTGGTTAATAATTATTTGTAAATATTAAATTCGGTTTTCAAAGATTTTCACATAGTTGAGAGTTTAGCTTAACCAAACTAACTGTGCCAAAAATTTAATCAGCTCGCACTGTTGATTAGCATGAAATTAGTCTAAGTCAATATTAATTTTCGCGTTTTGGCGTGTGGTTAATGTTTAGCGAGGTAGTTTGAAAGACCATTTTTTCGTAGTTGTAATTTATATATGTCGCCATGTTTTTTGCTTAACCAGTGATTCCCAAACAATTTTGGGTTTTCCGCCCTCCTAGCGTAACCCGCCCAGAAATCTTCGTGCTACTAATCTATATCGTAAGAGTATTTCCCTCAATAATTGTTATAACAATGAGATACATTCCAAAATGAAGTCAATTTACAATTCAGGTATAATGTGTGGGTATGTTTATAGCTCCGTTGTACCACCACCACCCTCTATCAGACCAAATTTTGTCACTGTCATCTGGAGGGAGAGACAGAGAGAGAGAGAGAGAGAGAGAGAGAGAGAGAGAGAGAGAGAGAGAGAGAGAGAGCAATGATTAACCAGAGAGTATGATTGGCTATTAATACTGAGCGCTTTATATTTGCATCCTTGTACGAAAATAAAATTATTGAATGCTTGGTTAACTTAAGAAAAGCCAAGTTTCTGAAGTAAAACCGACTTAATTACTTGTACTGTGCGTTGTGGTGCAGTGGATATCGACTCGGAACGACAAATAGGGAAACCGAGTTCAAATTCAAGTTGAATTCTTTGAAAAGTGATAAAAGCTATGTCACGGCGGTGAAAAAGTGACTGAAGATGCCACACCCAGACATCTTAAAATGCCTTTATGGAAAGCTAAAATAAGGTACGTTTGGTATGGTTTCAAAATATTAAATATATACATCGAAACATTATATTGTTAGATAACAATTAGAATGTGTATATCATTACAGTTAAATTGTTGAAAATATAATAAAGATTATGCAGCGATATATATATATATATATATATATATATATATATATATAGAGAGAGAGAGAGATAGATAGATAGATATTCTACGAAATAAATAAATTAATAGAAAATTTACGAAACTGGCATTAGCTGATAATTAGAATTTTTATATTTTTAAAATTATTATTTTCAATGGATACTCGTATTTGATTGAAAATTCTGATTCACACACACACACACACATACACACACGCACACACACACATACACACACACACACATATATATATATATATATATATATATATATATATATATATATATATATATAACCAATTTTCTACTTAAATACGAATATACATTAAAAATAATAATGTTCAACAAATAAAAACATATATATTTTGATTAAATTAAACCGTAAGGGTGATGAGTATTTTTTCTAATTTTCGATTGGGATATGATGTTGTCCAACCAAAGCATGATGAATAAATATGCAAATTTAATGTTTTGTTCTGTTTTTGTTTAAATATTTTCATCTGTTTTAAAAAATATTAAGAAGTAGATTTTGTCATTAAGGCAGTCAGAATTTTGACGTCTATTTCCTGACATTATCATGAACTCTGGATTCACATCAATTAAGTAAATCAAGAAATTAGCGAGCCGAATCCGAATTCCAATAGAAAGGTATTAATCCGTCGTTTCTTTATTCTGTCATAGGTTAAAAAGCAGACAGATAAGCTTCTATAGCCTTGGTCGGCAATCAGTTCAGAAAGTAATATCAATCTACTGCTTGAAAATTCTCTGCCCTGTCATTCACTTCTCTTTCTAGACTTGATCTCCCAAGCGTGTATCACGTATAGCAAATGACTGACTGAAATTGAAGCTTAAAACGCTAATAGACGACTCAGAAAAGAATGTAACTAATATTGACACGTATACGGCTATATCGTGTTGAATACACCGGTTCTTGTACGATCACCGAAGTTAAGCAACATCGAGTCTGGTCAGTACTTAATTGGTGACCGTTTTGGAATACCAGATGCGTGTAAACCTAAGGACCATGAATGGTCAACCGGTCCTCTATGTTCAGGGGTCGGTCACAGGGCTAACAACACTGCCCCATAAAAAAACAGTTTGTTACAGAAACGATAACAAAAAGTTACTGCCCTACACACCACTGGACGTAAAAGGGTGAGATGATGATGAATATTTGCATATGTTGTGCAGATATTAAATACTTTCTACACAATTTAATATACGATCTGCTGCGGAATATATTTTATTTGATGTCGGGCGAGTATTGCTTACAAACTTCCTTGTGAAATATATAAATTTCCTTTGCCCTGAATAATCTATAGTGTTGTTGCTTTATCTTTTAATATTTGTCGTATGTATTCAATTGACAATTTATATGTAAGATCCATTTAAATACACGCGGACACCTGTCGTTATCTTCCTTTAAAATACTAGTAACAAACCACCATAGTACACTCCTTTAACAACAAAAAATGCTTAAATAAAATGGAAGGATTAATAATAAAAATCAAGACATTAACTTCTAATTGTAGTCAGGCTCATGATACCGTCACTGTGTTCACAAGTTAAAACTCTTATTCACTAAAATAATTAGCATCACAATCTATATATAAGGACAAAAAATTCATACTTAGGTTAATTATGACTAACAGATTAGGTAAAAGTGTTCGAATCCATTTCTTGCATGCACGCAAGTAAAATATTAAAAGAATTTAATCGGGATATCTTGTCAGTCATCCTCATTGAAACCTGTACAAAAGTATGACTGCTCAACAAGCACATAAAGTTTTTCTACACTGATTGAGGAAGACTTATCTGTTAATCAATTCAAGCTAATACAGATAGTAACCTTAAACTCTATAAATTGAATGAAAAATACATAGGATATCTGGAGGAAAACGCTTAGCAGCTTAATTTATAGTGATTTAATATAATGTTGCGTAAATCGATCATTATTATCACGGTTATTACCTTCTGCCTAACTAGGTTACGTCTATTTATCATAGGGGCACAAGAACAGAAACTGCATGAGGCCGAGTATAATTTCGATGTCCTTGATGTACGTACGACTCTGGACAAAAACGCTTATGGTTCTTTTAAGAAGTATTACGATGTATTCGGAGGGCTCATATAACTATAACTGGTTGTGTTCTGGTTTGACTATCTAAGTACAGGCATCTTTCGATTAATGCTTAGTCGATTAGTTTGATAAATATTTTATACTCCAAAAAATCGATTAGTGCATATATAATACTCAATTAATGCGGCATTCTTCATTTTAATCACAGTATTCGAAAATTGTTTTTGTTATAGTTACCGATGTAGAAATTAGCCGCCCTAATAGAGGAATTCTACATTCCCGATGTCGTAGCGTGGGTAGCAGCTCGTAGAAGCCAAGATTTTTTACATTGTATATATGAGTGCTTTGGGTGCTTATGCTGTTCACCTCGAGGTTGTCAACAAAATCAAAGCAGGATCTGCTATATAATCGATCTTAATTTGGTATATCGATTTCAGTCTCTTTCTCACCGATGTAATGTGTCTATCCTCTGCCTTTTCTACAAATATTTTTATGGCAACTGCTCTGATGAGCTTTTTCCCCGAATGTCCCGTCCACATAGATTTTAGCTTGCTGCTATATTGGCATCTAGACCTCACCCTTTTACTGTTGAAATAGTTAAATATAACCGCTTTTTCTACTCTAATAGTTTCTTTTTTCACACTTCCTACCTGTGAAAATCCCTTCCGTTTATATGCTTCTCTGATAGCTACAATCTCCAAAAGTTCAAGTGCTATGTAATCTGCCATATTCTATCTTCTCAAATTCCATCCATTTTTAATCCTTTATTCCACTCACACTGTAGCCTATTTTTATCTCCTTGCAAAAACCCTGCGCGCTAGTGGTTGGTCCGTCTAGCTTGTAGTAAAATGATTAAAAATCAAAGGAATAACCGTTAGTCTGTTGTGCTGTCAAATACCTATGTGGATTCGAAAAGAGCCCAGCTTCATTGACATTGCAATAAAAAGAACCAAGAAGAAAACTTTATTCTAAGTAATTTAGTAAGTAATATATATATATATATATATATATATATATATATATATATATATATATTATGTGTGTGTGTGTGTGTGTGTGTGAAAGATTTTATGTGATATGTTTGTAAAAATTGGCTCACTACAATAGTTGGTGATCTAAAATTGTATTTTATCGCATTTTTTATTCAAAATTATCGATAGAAACGGTATGATATAGTTGGCCGCTTACATATTAAGAAATTGGTATATTTCCTAAGAATTACGTGTGCATATTTGTTATATTAGTTTGTTTAGTGATCTGAGTCCATCATCGAGCAGACTCCCTAACTTCTTTCTCCTATGATTTTTTCCTTGCGAGCGAACGAACTTGTCTCAGTCTGTCTTCAGCCATTTGATGTTAGCATGCTCTGATTCATCGACAACAGATCGTAACCCTCTACCTTAAGCAACAATTTGCTCTTGTATTGTGAAAAAGAGTAATAACAAAACAAAATACAAAGTACTATTTAAGGCATAACATAGGAAGTATTATCACACAGACAATTATCTAATTATCTGTAAAAGCATTTACAGTGGGCGATGGATGAATAATGATGTAAGTAACGCAAAAATTTAAATAACACTAGCAACTTATCTTAACAGATACATTCACTAAAGCCACATAAAAATAGTTTGAAATACTAATCAGGAAATTTATTCAATAAACTCGACATTGGCTTCAACCACGGTCTCTAGACGATTCGGAATATCCTGACACTATCCTGTTTAAGTTGGTGAATGCTATTATAGTCCTTGCATCTAGCTTCTCTTTAGTGTTACGAGAAGTTGATCACAAGCTGAACTGAGCCCCACACATAATAGTCAAGGGACTTACAGGTGAAGGAGTTAGAAGGCCTTATGTAAGGCGTGACGTGGCTGCAAAAATTCTCTAAATGACATGACTAGGTTCACCTGTTTGTATGGCATAATTCAGAATATTGTTGCCAGACCTAGGATAATCTAGCAGTCATCCTCATGATCAAAGGCGAGACTATCCCTCAAGTCACTTCTGGTAAGCTCCTATATTTAGTCCGAGGCCATGTGGGAAGATGAATTGGGGCATCACCATTAATCTCATTCAACTACTTCCGAATACATTGTATTTTCCATTTATATATATATATATATATATATATATATATATATATGTGTGTGTGTGTGTGTGTGTGTGTGTGTGTTTGTGTGTAAACCTGTGCCTGAAGATGACTATTAGAAATGCTTTAATGAATTCGCCATAAAATTTGTTTTTTCAATTTAGGAATTCTGCTCAATTTAACGCCTTAGTTCCCAGTAATTTATAACCCAAAGCCTTTTGTTAGTGTTAATTGATCACACACAGGGTGATTGTCAGGTATATCCCTATTTTATGTATGACTATCTAGCCAGGTGTCCCACATTAACAGACTCTCTTTTTCTTTGTGGTTGGTTAAAGGACAAGACTAATATACCATATCAATATGTTGTAAGAACTTGAAGAGCGAATACAAAAAGTTATCTCTTGAGTACCGCAAGAGCTCCTGAAGAAATCAGTTGAGGTCATTCCTGGGTGGCTATAGAATGTGATAAAGAAAACTGCTGCCCCTATCGAATTGTAAAATAAAACTTCATGTTAAACGCTTTACTCTCATATCCATTTCTAGATGTGAGAAAGAAAGCGCCAATGGTGCACGGTGGATACAGTAAGAAAAATACAGAGGCTATGGAAGAAAGGATAAAAGATAAACGGGATTCAAGAAAACAGAATAGATAGCAAATAACATTGCCTTTAACCTTTTAGAGATTTTAACTATCATAGAAGCAAATAAACAGAAGGGAATTTAAAACATTATAAATTTAAAATAAAAAACAAATTATCATTTTTTATATTATATCACTTTCAATTTAAACTTTTATATAATAAAGAAATTCAGTTAAAATTCATTGGATAAATTTATGATGTTTTAAATTCCGTTTTATATAAGGTCTATATTAAGCTCTACAAAATTTAGCTTACACAAAAATTAATGGAATTCAAACATTTACTAAAAAATTATTTTGATCGCAAAAAACATGACGAATCTTTTACAAGTTATCAGTTGTTTCTGTGCGATTACAATGACAGAACATATGAATGTGATCTATAATGTACTCGCAGGGCATTAAGTTAGTCATTATTAGCTGCTTTTCTAACATCCGAATGATTCCAAACGAGGGATCTTCAACGTAAATAGTTGTAGATAATCAGACAAATTGAAATAGTGAACACTTATGTTTCCTGACCCAGTAGAATATTTGACAAGTGATATCAGTGAATCTCTTTATTTCCGTCACTACAAATCAAGAACTTTTAATCATGAATAAATTGAAATACAAACAAGAATATCTCTCAGGAAATAATTATACATTCAAAACAGGAAATTTGTTGATATAAAAAATTAAATCTTCAGTGATTATCTGAAATGACAACGACGAAATATAATATCACAAGAAATATAATCAGATGGGTAATATCCTTCGATGAATAGATTTGTAATGCATATTCGTTTCATCAAATTGACTTTTACTTTGTTTATATCATTGTCTGCATTTTATGACACGAACAGTTATGCTATATCAGGAAAAATGTGTGAAATAAAATTTACGATTTCATGTTCAACACTTTTGGCTCTCCCATGAAGAACATACTACAAACATGTAAACATATATGCTATTCGATACATTCGACGCAGTAAGAAACATTTGCCATACTGTTTCTTTCTTTTGTGTTATTTTAATTCAGCTGTCATTTCTGTTGAGTTAGTCTCAACACGTTAGTGTTACTCCGGTGGTTTCGAAAGCAAGTATGTTTTTGACAAAATTGAATTGCTACTCTATATCCAGCACATTTGAATTTAGAGTTATCATTTTAGTAGACTGATTAAAGCCCAAGTCTAGAGAATCCAGTTTGCTTTAATGTTAACTGCTAACAAGAGAGTGTGGTGAAATGATAGATATACCGTTTTAATATGTGAAATGAGACAAAAGTAACTGAGTTAGAATATAATCGCGAGTTACCATTTTTCACGCACGTAAGCACTACACTACAGTAACTATATATTTTTTGATTCTAAGAAAAACTGATGTTTGGTTATATAACGACATATTTTTAGAGGTGAGATGAACATAGACATTTTGGGCATAACCTCTGTCAATTTATTATTCAAACTTTAAAAGATTGCATTCATTACATTGTTCTGTTTTCTCCGAGAAGACTATACTTTTTTTACAAAGTTAGAAACATCGAATAGATATTCAAATTACATCTATTATTTTTATAAACTAATAACATTACTAAAACAGTTTTCTTGAAAATTCCAAATATTCTGCCAAGTGATCATATCTGTTCAATGCACGTAAAAAACAAGAATGTTTTATTATTCGTAATGCTGGTTTTCTGAAAGTTTTCTGACCAAACTTAGTAAACATTTCTCTCGCTGTTCATCTATCGCGTAACAGCGACAAGCCAGGGATTATGTTTAAAATCTTTAAAGGTTAAACTGCAAAAACATATTACAAGCATAGAAATGCAATTACTAAAATTTAATTAACATAATTAGATACAACTTTCACTGACTCTTAACATTTAGCTAAATAACACTTTCGGATAATAATTTTTTGATATGATATTCGAAAAATGAAAGGTGTTAGAAAACTATTTCAGGAAATATCATTGATGGTCGTGTTATTATCAAACGACTATTTCAGCTAGAAAATGATTTTGATATTATTTTAAAGTAGAAATAAAATAAAAAAAATGATGGGAAAATTCATATCCAAATAAAAGTTCATGCTGATGTATGTATGTCTCTGAAAAGATTTTCAATTACGAAAATATTTGTTTGGTTGTTTTGTTTTGTTTTATGGCATATCAACCCCAGTGCGTCATTTAATGCCAACAAAATGTTGAAATAAATTCATAGCGGTACTTTGGTAAAAAAAAACAGTGTGCCATATTTCTTTTAGGAAATTCTTTTAGGAAATTTACAATATTAAATGGCTTTATTTTCCTAAAAATGTTTTCTTAAATTACATATTTTATAATATTTTGTTTGCACTAGATCAAAATATACTCACTCTAAAAATACGTTTCACTGTAAATTTTTCTTGGCATGTTATTCATATTGGGAATTTTGTTCCCTCGAGTAACTAAGTGTGGATAATATAGGTGCGGCCTATGTGTAGGTGGGTCATCACGACTTGTTCTCTTCTATTTTTGTATTCTAAGTTACATTCTCTAACAGTGGGTTTAATGTTTTGGAGTTTGTTATTAATGAATGTATCTCAATAATGTTGCCATATTTTAATGATAATTTTTTTTTATTGTCTTATAATCTGAGTATGAAACCTTGTCTTTCTTACTGCATCCTTCAAGACTTTTTTTGTCTCCGAATTCACCCTGTCAACTCCGATATCCCAAGATGGTTAGGGATGGAATAGAATATTATTTCTTTATTTTTAAAAGATGGTAGATTCTGTTAAGAACTTTTTTGATTAAAGGGTCACTAATATTTTTATTTTTTAATGCAGTAAGTGCAGATAAAGTGTCTGTGAAAATTATAAATTTATTGTTGGTCGTTGTGGTTATTATGTCAGTGCTAAATTAAATAGCAATTATTTCACCAATATATATTGAAGATACGTTTGTAATTATTTTGCTTCTTCCGCTATTGATATGGCAGCACATCCTATTCTATTTTCGCTTTTTGCTCCATCTGTATATATATATATATATATATATATATATATATATATATATATATATAGTCATCCACAGAGAGATCTGTATCGCTGTATCACAGCTCATCAGTACGGTTAGACATCCGGTTATTAAAAATAACCAATCAAGCTTGAGTGGTTACTTTTAATAATAGTATTCCAGACTGGTATACAACAAGGTTTGTTTTGGCTTTGCGATATCTTGTTATGTCTAAGATTATTTCAGGTTCTTTTATGATTCAAGGGGATGAAGATGACATTGATTTATGAATTTGTTTTCTATCTATCGGATTTTTTCCTATTATGTTTTTAATACGTAAATTAAAAGGTTTGATTGATTTATATTTTGATGGAGAAGTTCTGTGGATTGTAGTTTATAAGTATTGTGGGGACCTGCCTACAAATGGACTCTTTCGCAGCTTTATAATATCGCTTCTAACTGTGAGTGAGAGATACAAAGACACTGAGGTGACATTGAGTAGTAGCCACACAGTGAGTGAATGAGTGCGTCAGGACCCGGCGTGAAGTCCTCTTCAGTCCACGTTTACATTTGTACTAAGTTTTCCGAGAATATACTATTCAACCTTATATCCAGAAAGTATTGCTGTAATCCAGAGTTTGAGGTCAGGATGATAGTTTTAGTTAGTATTGTAGAGCAGGCTTTTCACGTTTTAGTTTAAGAGTTGATTCTTTTACTTCCGCGTATTAGCTTTCAACAGGAGAGGTGCGATATGCTCCAAGTTTTAGTTTAGATCCTTGATGGTGTATAGTATCAAGTTCTTTCAAATATGTTTTTCTATCTGCTGTCTATATGAAGCAGGCGTGATCAAGTTCTGATCTGATTACAGAGCGATATAATTTTAATAATGTTTCTTTGCTTCCTACCTAATTAGTGTGTGCTATGGTTTTAAGTAATTTCACAGCTTTATTACATTTGGATCTCAAGTATTTCAAATCTATACTTATTTATAAATAGAACTTTGTCTGTGTGTGAGTGTCAGTGTGTGTCCGTTACCTATAGACTCCGAAATGGCTGAACCGATTTTCTTGAAAATTTAGACAGTTGTACTATAAGCGTCTGCGAGTGTTCTTAGCTAGGTTTTGTGTCGAGGTACTCCCGATAAATATCGAAAATCGAAAAAATCGGGTTATAGAAGGAGTGGCCTGATTTTAATCAAATTTGATACACTCATAGACAAAGATATAAGAAACGATATTCAAAGGTTTCAAGGTTGCAGTTCGTACAATAGTGCAGAAAATCGATAATATTTATATATAAAAGGCAAGATGTTTGTGCGTGTGTCTGTTTATCTGTATGTATGTCTGTAATTTTTTCAGCCCTTTTACTTTAGTTTTTGCTTCGGGTTTGGCTCTAAGTTAGCATAATTGTAGTTCTTAGTCTCAGCCATGATACCATTTACTCAGAGAACTTATTTAGTCTTCGAAATTCAGTTTACGACGGAAAAGACTTTTTGATATCGATGCCAGGAAGTCAAAATTTGACTTACATTCATTCATTTTTCTTTCAGTCTACGGTTTCGCTTTAACTGGAAACAACTATTGCTTTTTAGTCTTTCTTGCCAATGTCCGAAGAGTCTGAGCTCCAGGACCATGAATTAGTTTTAAAGCTTTCATTACAACCGAGAAACGTCGGGCTATACTGCTAGTGATTTATAGTTCTTTCTCTATAACATTTCAGGAAGTCATGCACATACAATTCTGTTTTTGTTTCGCAATTTGTGCTTGTTACAATATCATTTATTTCGATATTAAACAGTGTAACGGTCAATACTCTACCTTGCAGTACACCCATGTTCTTTTTCTTCAGAGAAAATATATTTTATTTTAACTCTGTATCTTCTATCTTGCAGGAGGTCTTTGATAAATATTGACATTCGACCTTCTAGCCCAAGTTTTCTAAAGTCATTTCCTATGCCGTACTTCGACGTTGTGTCATATACCTTTTCAAGATCAAAGAAAACTGATGCTAGATGTACTTTTTAAATAAAAGTCTCTCTGATAATTGTTTCTAAGCAGATCAAAGGATCCATAAGGCTTAGAAGAGTTCTGAAACCCGATTGATATTCAGTTATAAATTGGTTACTTTTTAGATACAAGATCACTCTGGTATTTATTCTTCTCTTTAATGTTTTGCGGAAACAACTGCTAAGGATAATGTGTTTTTATTTCTTTTGCATTTGTATTGTCTTTCATAGGTTGAGGTATTGGTATAACTGTAATTTGTTTCCATATTTTAATGATGTCACTCTTCTTCCATATACTTTTGTAGTTTTGTGGCATGTAATTTCTAGATGGTTTGAGTAAATATTTTAGAAATTAATAGTGAATTTTTTCTGGTCCAACTGCTGTATTGTGGGCCTTGTTGAGGGATTCCATCAGTTCTGTAGTAGAGAAAAGTTAGTTATAGCTTTCAATACTTTGGTTGTGGAAGTTGATTTTTACTTTTCTGCTTTGGCTTTAATGGTTAGAAAATTTTCGCTTAATTTTTCTCTGGAAGAACTTTACGAGAAAGTTTCAGCAAGATGGTTTACTATGTTTCACGTTGGTAATATCTTGGTTTTTATGGGTAAGTAAGTTTGTTGATAGTATTTTCTAGTAGAATCGGAAAGTGATCATTTTCCCATGTGTCATCATGTATTTTCTAGGAACAGTTTAGGCTCACATATTGTTAAATGTATTGCTAAATATGTGCTTATTGCTGGGTGTATCTCTATTGTTATACTAAATTACAATCGACGAAAATTGTTCAATTACTTGTCTCAGCTGCTTTTTAATACATTTTCAAATAAGACAAAATAATAATGATAAAATCTTTCGAATTTTTTAAATCATTATTGGGGTATGTCAAGATTATATTTACTAATTCTACGAAACTCATAATGTGTCTCTACCTAGTCTGATTCCAATCCCTTGAAGAAGACCAAAACGTCGTAAACATGGCAGCGTAGATGAGACCCAATTTATCTAAGCAGTGTAAATAATTAAAAAACTTAATCCCAGAAATATAGACAAATATTGTAGTTTATCAACAGATCATTGAAATGGTGAGGGAGTAAAATATGTCACGATTAAGGAAGTGCAAATAAGAAGGAATGATTCAATGTAGATACAAAGGACAAGGAATTACATTGTAAACACGTTTAAGGCACAAAAACGCGTGTACAAGACAAAGAAATAAAGAGAAGATACAAATATTGTTTTCACATGAAATTGTAACATGATATAATAAATAATTTTTAAATTTCTACATAACCTCTTGCTCAATACTGATGAGAAATATGTTTGCCAGTCTGTTCTTGACAAATGAATCCTTTAAGACATCTCAACAGATAAAGAAAAAACATATATCTTTCTGCAACATGCATACAGCTGTCTGTCTAAATACATTCTTTCTTTCTCTCTCTCTTTTTCTTTCTCTCTCTCTCTCTCTCTCTCTATATATATATATATATATATATATATATATATGTATATATATATCCCAGTGAATACAGAACAAAGAAAGAATTTTTACAACGTCTAAAACATTAATTTAGAACTGCTCGATATATAATATATAGAGCTGTGAATATTTCTTATAAATTATATTGTAGAACATGTACATAATTTTTTTTATATATCCACTACACTATCACTAACCCCCCCACCAACAACACAACTGACCAAACAAAAAAAAATAAGTTTTCCATTCCTATACATACCGCCTGATGAGACATTGAAGGTTACAATATCGAAACAGATGTACCTTTGTAGTGGATATATATAAAAAATATTATGTACATGCTCTAAAATATAATATATATATATATATATATATATATATATATATATATATATATATATATAACAATGATATTCACAATTAAAAAGGGTCAAAATATACGCTAGATGGGGAGTTACACACAAAGAAGCAGAGTTTATGCGAATACGCTGCGAAGATAACGGTTTATCCTAGACTAGCAGTATAGCTCGGCGTTGCTTGGGTGTAATGAAAGCTTTAAAACAAAGCCTTGGTCCTGGAGCTCAGACTCGGCCTAAAGCATATTTGTGTGAAGTTTGGTGAGAATCGGATAAAATTGTGGATTTGTACAAAGGACATACAGACAGATAAACAGACACACACAACATTGCCTTATATATATATATATATATATATATATATATATATATATATATATATATAATCGATTTTCTGCACTATTGTACGAACTGCAACCTTGAAACTTCTGAATGTTCATCCTTTGATAATGGCTTATGTAAGCCGAAAGCTCAGACCTGATAAAAAAATCAACAATTATTGCGATTTCTTGTTGTCTTTCCATGACAACACTATCAAGCTAATCAGATCATACGAACGGATCTTACACAAAATAAATAGACAGAACTTGTCTATATTATTCAATGAAACCTGTATTGATGAAAAAATGCTGCCAAAATACACACAATATATATATATATATATATATATATATATATATATATATATAATCATTTCGTCCCAAGCAAGGCAGTACTGCCACTGGTGCGCAGGGGGTTACAAAAGAGTACAGTGATTAAAAAGAAGAACAAGTTACAGGGACCATCAAAAATAGGTGACAGAAGGATGAGAAAACTGGATTGAAAAGAACTGCATGAGATTAGAGTAGACGCGGAAGAGAATATGACACTAAGCATTGTCAGGGACAAAATGCGAGTCAAGCGAATAGGACATGACAATTGACATTACATTTAAAATCTTGGAGATTCTCGCTTTCAGGGAAGTAAGTATACAGAAGGGAATTTCACAAGTTGAAAGTGCGAAATAAGAAGGTGTTGTAGTAGAAGTTGTGGTTAAATTTAGTTGATTTCGCTGTAAAAGGGTGGGACTTAGTTGCTATATATATATATATATATATATATATATTGTAATTTACAATTGCATTCTCTGTCCTCTCTAAATCACAAGTCACGGAAACCATTGAAATATATATATCACCTTTAACTAAACAGATCTTTCTGCTGATGACTATATATATATATATATATATATATATATATATTGTAACAAAGTTGTGGAACACGTAGGTTTTTTTTACATGCTGTTCATGCATTTACGTTTATAATGAGTGCTCGATACAATGTAGAGCGTTATATTGTAATAGTCGTTAAAACGGTTTATGAATTCATTGTATCACTACACAAAAATTTTCGCGTTTCGAAGCTGCTTTACGCGCTTCCCATCGGGTGACAAATTTGATATATATATATATATATATATATATATATATATATATATATATATATAGGGTTGTTAGCCCTGCACCCAAACCTGGAGGTCCGGAGGACCATTCTTGGTCCTTACGTTTACAACACCTGGTATTCCCAAATTTAAGTACTGACCAGGCCCGATGTTGCTTAACTTCGGTGATCGGACGGGAGCCGGTGTATTCAACACGATATAGCCGCAGAAGTATAGCTGAATTCAATCACACCAAAAAATCGTTTTAAGTGATAATAGCGCTTCTAATACTCTTACAAACAAAAGCAATGGCTAGTCGACACCCTCACGAAAGCAAATTCACAAGACGCTAGATGTACGTGACACTTTCACCTCGATGGGGTGATGGCTGAAACAAATATCACACGAACCATTTCGCCAAGTAGCGTTTTTATCCGAACAGAAACAACTCGGACTGAGAACAAACACCCGAAGAGAAGAGAATGTAAATGACAGTAGTTCTTTTCTTTATCTGATTGAATACATGCATTTATTTTTATTGATGAATACGGTAACAAATTCAGTATATATACAAAGATAGAAAGGGGCGTAAGACAAGAATGTATCTTCTTACCGGATCTTTTTAACTTGTACATCGAGAATATTTTGAGACCCTAGAAGTTATTCCTGGATTTGTCATCGGAGGCCATAATTTAAACAACCTAAGATACGCAGATGATACAGTGCTAATAGCAGACACAGAAAGGAAACTACAAGACCTCCTACAGAAGGTAGCTGATGAGAATAATAAGGACAAGAAATAAACTGCAAGAAAACCGAATACATGGTCATCAGTAAAAAGGGCAGTCTAATATGCCTAATACAGATCAGGCATACTAGAATCCAAGCAGGTACTAAAATTTAAATAACAGGGAAGTATAATTACAGAAGACTAAAAAGTGCGACACAGAGATCCGAAGGCGAATTGGCATGGCGAAGGAAGCATTCTAGAAGTTGAGTGAAGTATTAAGAAACAGGGTAATTTCCCTAGGAACAAAGAAGAGAGTACTGGATTGCTATGTGTCGTCAGATCTTCAATATGGCAGTGAATGCTAGACAACCTCAACAAAGATGAAGGAAAAACTTGAAGCAGTTGAAATGAGGTTCTACACAAACATACTGGATATAAAGTAGGGGATCAATTCCATATTACTATCAACATATAAACTGACCCCTCACGTTGTGGTCACAGCAGTTACTATACATTTATATTCCTGAGATCCAAAAGCACAAGGATGCATTCTATGAGCTGAGTAGAGTTTTAAGAAACAGGGGCATTTCGCTAGGAACAAAAAAGAGAGTACTGGATTGCTATGTGATGTCCGTTCTTAAATATGGCAGTGAATGCAGGATAATATCATAAAAGATTAAGGGAAAACTTGAAGCAACTGAAATGTAGTTTTACAGAAGGATGCTGCAAATATCATGGATCGAGCATGTGAGCAATGATGAGTTCTTAGAAATGATGGAAACAAAAAGGAAATTAATACTGAACATCAGGAAGAGACAGCTGAAGTTCCTGAGACATGCAATGAAAAAAGAGGGCTTACAGAACCTGATACTAACGAGCCAGATAGAGGGAGAATAAACACTGGAAAACAACGGATAACATATTTGAAGAATCAGGTGGATGATGGAACGAGGGTTGCATGGTGTAACAGGAGAAGGCGTGCTAAGAGCCAGGGATATGGAAACGTGGAGAGCCATGATCGCCTATGTCCTGAAGGGACAGCGCACATAGAAGAAGAAGAAGAAAAAGAAGAAGAAGAAGAAGTGGGGTTAAATTCCGTGGAAATAATATACTGACAGAAGCACTGATATAACTGGTTTCAAAACTAAATTCGCAATTACGTATATTTTTACCTTACTTTTGTTTTACAAGATGTAGTAACCATGAAATTTACTACCTTTTTTCGCATCAACTCGTGTGATACTTCGCAAGAGACCCTCATGTAGAACAATGTTGAGAATAGCTTTTCGTTTTTTGGCCAAAGTATGCCAATATCCACAACAGACTTTTGTTTAAGTTACAGAAAACTTAATACTTTTTCGGTTTTCGTCACGGCTTCTAGTGACTAATTAAAGGTATCAACTGTATTTTCCTATGATGCTCATTATTAAACAGTTGATTTCGTAACCAGATAGTATTTAATAAACAAGAGAAAAAAGGTAAAATCATAGGGCCATTTAAGTTATGACGCCTTGAAAACGGAAAATAATTGGTAAAGTTAAGAGGCCGTAAAAATGAGGCAAAGACATGAGGCCATACAAAAAGAGACAAAGTGACGAGGCGGTAGAAAAAGTGGTACTCATGAAGCCACAGAAAAGGTAGGATAGACTTGGTACTACAGAAAAGAAGGTAAAGTGATGAGGCCAAAGATAAAGTGTTAAATCTTGTGGTATTAAAGTAGTTCACAACCATGAGGCCGTTGAAAATGACATAAAATAATAATGCAATGGAAATGATGGTAAAATCATGAGGCCAAAGGAAAAGGTGGTAAAGTCATGAGGCCAGAGAAAAGGGAGCGAATCCTGAGACCATAGAAAAGGTGGTAAAATCATGAGGCCAGAAAATAGGTGTTAAAGTTATGAGGCCAGACAAAAGGCGGTAAAGCCACGAGGCTGTAGAAAACGAGGTAAAGTCATGAAACGATAGAAAAACGAGGTAAAATCATGAGGCCAGAAATATTCTGATGAAGCATTCTGACTCGCTGCTATTATTGTCGTTGAAAGTAATCGATCGAGACACAGAAAAGGCTGCTCGTTTTTTTTTATTAGATTATCGTTCCTGATTATCAATCAGACTGGTTTGCTTAGTTCGATAACTGGGTGTCTTCTGCTTATGCGTAGTCTTTGCTCTCTTTTTTATTATCTAAAACTCTATTGACTCATTCAATATCTGATACCGCCTTATTTGACACAACGCACAGGTGCACCTAATATTTGATACCATTAAAACAAGGAAATGAATAATTAGTTCTTTCAGACAGTGAACACTGTCCACACCTGCCATCAGACATAAAATATATACCCACCGCTCATATGCACACTCACACGCATTCACTGAAGCATCAGATAAAATAAGCAAACGTACTGATACTTTTTCTCACATAATTTTGCTGCATATACTATTTGAGTTTCTTCAATTTTATATGAACAAAGAGACTGGAGATAGCGATAAAATATTGCAGATATTCCCTTGAAATATTTGGTGAAAATATATTTTTATTCGAAACGAAAGCATGACTTCTGAGAAATAGCAGTAATACATATATGATAAAATGATATATGAATTTTTATATAGTTGAATTTTTTTTAAATCGTATCACCCCGAGCAAGGCGGTAACGCCACTGATGTGCAGGGGGCTACGTAATAGTGAAAAGATTGGAAAAGATAAAGCCGGAAACCACATCCTAAACAGGGAACAAGGGATGAGCCTCTTAACCTGTTCAATAGACATGGGTGGAGTGTGAACCGGGCGATAGATAGATCTATCTACTCCAATTGAAAAAACAAAACAATGTGAGAAGATTGGAAAAGAGAAAGCCGGAAACCATATCCTAAACAGGGAACAAGGGATGAGCCTCTTAACCTGTATGTCAATGTGAAAGAAAGTTTTTGTTGTCTAAGGCGATTTGATTCAAAAACTATTTAAATAAAGCAGAAAGTAATTTATTAAAACAAAAGTCTATAGAAAGTGTTATAATTTGTAGATCTACCTTAGATAATTTACTGCCAGTGTTTTTTTTTGCCGTTTTTTTCTATGACAGATATTATATTAACCAAATGTGTGATAGTTGATGACACAAGTGATACAAATGTAAACAAAAAGAAACTGAGTTAAAATTGGCTAAAATATAATCTCAAAGAAATATTGTAAAAAATAAAAAATTAAACTTCAAATTTTCACTTTCCCTTTTTATAACCTCTGGTAATCATGTGTAATTGCATCAATGCAAATATAACTTTCCAAAGGAAATATACTACATGCAGAAACGTATCACACAAAAAGATTATTTTTCAATTAATCTTATATATCCTGGGTTAAAAGCAATCGGAGTCTAACCGTACTGATGAGCTGTGATACAGCGAAACAGAGCTGTCTGCGGATGACTATATATATGTCTTCAGACGATATCGCCTGTAGACAAAGGAAGGTACCTGGGTTGCGTAATATAAATGAATTCACTTAAAGCAAAAAAAATAGTGCCACTAAGACGCAAGAGGCCACTGGCACTGAAAATAAAATATTTTTGAAGAAACCGCTAAACCGATCACAAAAGTCCTTAAAGCCCGGGAAAGACGATTAACTGGACTGTATATATATATATATATATATATATATATATATATATATATATATACGATTAACCTGACTATATATATATATATATATATATATATATATATATAGTCCGGTTAACCTTCTTTCCCGTCTTTAAGGACTTTTGAACAGGAGTAGAAGTTCATAACTTCTTCTCTTTTAGAAATCGGTTTAAAGTTTCCTTCAAAAATATTTTATTTTCAATGCCAGTAGCCTCTTGCGTCTTAGTAGCACTATCTCCTTTTTTTTAAGTGAATTCATTTATATTACTTAACCCAGGTCTCTACCTTCCGTTGTCTATAGGCGATATCGTCTGAAGTCATATATATATATATATATATATATATATATATATATATATATATATATATATATAGTGTGTGTGTGTGTGTGTGTGTATTTGTGTGGAGAGAGAGCTGAAATTCAAAAAGGTCAAGGTGACGGTAAAATGGTTACTTTGATTACGACTGCATTGCATATGTTAACAATTTTTTACGACTTATTACATCTTTGGGTGTTAATCAGATTTATACAAAGTCGTTTAGATATGGAGTGAGATACCGAGATGACTGATACCCAGATAAACCTATCTTTATAAATCGTTTGACCTAAAGCAAGAGAAGAGGTTACCTCGTGTTAAAGATTCCGAGAAAAATCATTAAAACATGAAAACTATGACTGAAATGAATAAATTAGATGAAGATTGACATTGTATTGAAACTTTGGAATGTCAAATATGACTGAATGGCAAAAAGCCGGAAGAAATTTCCAAATTCATGAAGTCAAAAAAAGAAATGTAATCAGATAACTTGTAGATATATCTAGCATTTTCAATTGTAAAATGAAGAGATCATGCCGGCAGCCTACTGTTCTTTGAATCTATTTACCACAGAGATCACCAGAACAATCAACATAAAAGTACTTAGAAATAAAAAAAGGCATAAGGAAGATGGATTATGGCACTGTTATAATAACCTAAGGCAAATTGCCAGTTTAGGACAAATGATATTGCATATTCGTTTTTTAGATTTTATCAGGGAACGCTAAATATACAGCAAGAGCACAAGACAAGATATGGCATCAATATTCGAAGCATAAATAAACGGTAGATTTGTAGATATCTAAATCTAAACTTATTTAGAAACGGAACTTTGTGTGTATGTATGTGAGTGTGTGTGTGTGTGTCTGTGTCCGTTACCTATAGACTACGAAACGGCTGAACCGATTTTCTTGAAAATTTACACATTTGTACTATAAGCGTCTTCCAGTGAAAACCGTTAATCGAAAAAATTGGGTTATAGAAGGAATGGTCCAATTTTAATCAAATTTGATACACTCATAGACAAAGACAGAAGAAACGATATTCAGAAGTTTCAAGGCTGCAATTCTTACAATAGTGCAGAAAATCGATAATGTATATGCATAAAAGGCAAAATGTTTGTTTGTGTGTCTGTTTATCTGCCTGTATATCTGTATATTTTTCAGCCCTTTTATTTTAGTTTTTGCTTCGGGTTTGGCTCTACTTAGATATAATTGTAGTTCTTAATCTCAGCCACGATACCATTTATTTATAGGACATATTTAGCCTTCAAAATTCAGTTTACCAAGACAAACACTTATTTGATATCGATACGAGGAAATCAAAATTTGACTTACATCTATTCATTTTTCTTTCAGTCTACGGTTTCACTTCAACTGGAAACACATATTTCGTGCCAACATCCAAAGAGTCTGAGCTCCAGGACCATGAATTAGTTTTAAATCTTTCATTGCACCCGATCAACGTTGGGATATACTGTTAGTTTAGTATAGATTCGGGTTAGAAAATTAGTTATCTCGACACAGAGAACAGACTTTCCTAGCAGCAAACGTAGTCATCGCCATTTATTCGATATATTTATTGAAAACACATGATACGAAGTTTAAAATAAGGGGAGGAGTAAGTCAACAGTTGCGAAGAGTTTACATATTTTCATCCGGGTTTTTATGAACTCAAAATTTTACTTTTTTATGTGTATGCATCCGGACATAACTTTAGAACTTTCATTTGTCCGCATGTATAAACATTAGAAGTGTATTTTGGGTTCGTAAAAAGCCGAATGAAATTATGTGCAATGTTATTTTGTTACTCTTGTCTTACTGCTCAGAATTTTAAAATTCTTTCTGTTGCACGTTAAAAACTATAGATTTCAGTCAGTCAGTTAAGTGCCATACGTGATACACGCTTGGGCGATCATGTCTCGAAAGAGACATGACTGACTAGGCAAAAGATTAACCCGCAGTAGGTTGCCATTGCTTTCTGCGGTAGACTGGTTGCCGACCAAGGCTATAGAACCCAATCTGTCCTGCTATTTAATCCATAACTGGAAGGAAGAGACAGATTAATACCTTTCCCAAGGGTATTTGCGCGTAAGTGAATACAATGGATTCAACTGGAATTAGAACTCGGTCCCCCGGTTTATCGTTTCGAGCCGATATCCACTGGTCCACGACGAACTATAGACTTAGGAAAACATTTAATCTATAACGTTTGACGATACTGAAAATTTGAAGCCACGGTAGCGTAATCGGCGAATTTTCTTAAATAAAATAAATAGCAATTGTTAATTAGTTACGCATATACAATGTTCCAGGTGAATAACTTTTCAGAATATGATATTATTTATCGTCGACTCTATCGATATTTGTCATTTTCTCATGCTTTTCTAAGAGAAATTTTCGTTGTGCTGACATCAGAAAATTATTATTGATTTGAGTATGAAATTGATTCAGCATATTGCCTGAAAATTTACGAATGTCTCTAAACAGACATATTGCCTGAAAATTTACGAATGTCTCTAAACAGACATATTGCCTGAAAATTTACGAATGTTTCTAAACTTTTTTGGGGATCAAAACATCTTTGTTGTTTTGAGGAAGAATTCGAAAATAAACATTATAAAATAACTGCCAGTAATAATGAAGAGAAAACCAACTTAAAAAATATCATTCCTTTTTGGAATAAACATATTGCATATGATTCACAATATAAAGAAAGAACAAAATACATGCAATCACAATGACATGACGCGGAACAACTTGAAAATAAACTAATATTGGTTGTGTTACGGCTTATAAAGTTTCTTAGATTTTTTAAACGTAAAATGCATTTTGGTTAGTAACACTTTTTTGCGCAAATTAATAATGCATTAACAATATTTTGTTAATATTTTGAAGATTATTTTTTCATTTAATTCATGACATAGGTTAGCTCAAATTTAATATACAGACATAAAAAAGAGGAGTCAAATAACCGAGGTCGAATTCTTGTGGATTTCTTTACATTAACAATTACCCATTAGAGAGGAGTGAATACATCTCTAGTGAGATTTCCATGGTAAAGACATGCATCCAATATTGGTGTGACATTCATGGCGAAGGCATTTTCTATCTGTGGTGTGAATTCCATGGGAAATACATGTATCCATCTTTGATGAAATGTAATTGAAAGAGGCATACATCCATCCCTGATAAAATGTACTCAGAAATATGTATTTGGGAGAAGCATACATCCATTCCTGATACAATAACCATTTGAAAAAAGCAGACGAAGAGATTTGCTCATATTTTTGTTGCGTGTATTTGCGTGTTAGATAATGACGTGAACTCCACTGGAATTACAACTATGTTCAGTGACTACTCAAATGTTTTACATCCTATGTACAGTCTAACAATTAAAGACACACGATATGTACGTTTGAGCTCCCTCATTGTAAGAATACAAAATAAATATATTGAGAAGGTATTAGTCAATTTATCTTCTGATTTTCTCTGTTAAAAATTATAAAACCAAAAGAAAATCTTAATCACTTTAACAGAGATAACATAACATAACATTATAACATAATAGTAGTCTTTTGATAGTTAACACATCGTTTGACAATAAACTCTTCAACTTTGACAAAACTATTGTAAATCTGACTGCTATTACATTTCAAACTACATTTCTAGATAAAAATCTCAGTCGAACATTTACCAGCAGTAACTTTATGCAGCATTCAAAATAAACTTGCCATCAGTAAATGCTCATTGGTAACCAGCTTACTGCTCAGTGTTTGAACTATTTAACCCGGTTCAGTTATCAGGTTCTAGGCGAAGATTTTAAATTTTTCGTGATAAAAATATGAACGTTTTTTCGTTCTTCAATGCTGAACTAGTAAGCCATTGTAGAGCGAAACTTCGTGGCATTCATTAGAAATATTGATAGAAATATTCATTATTCCTAGTCAATACGAACAAGAAATTTGAGAAATATACGCAGAAAGACTCGTATCTAGTAAACAATGAAACAAATAAATGAAAATTCATGCACACACACAAATTCACACACACACACACATATATATGTATTTAAATATGGGTAATAATTACTAATGAAAATATATTCAAGTGGTATTAATATATATATATATATATATATATATATATATATATATATATATATAAGTTAATAAGGAACGAAGAAAAATTTACAACGTCCAAAACACTAATTTGAAACAATGCTAGATATATAATATACAGCAGTGACTATTTATTATAAATTAGAGTTTAGAACATGTACAATTTTTTGTATAACAATTTGTACATGTTCTAAACTATAATATATATATATATATATATATATATATATATATATATATATATATATATATATGTAATCTGTCTGCGGATGACTATTTACGCTCTCATACCCTGACTGAGCACTCTGAAAGAAAGGAAAACTTTGAAAAACAGTAGCTACTCTGGCATCTACACATCGTTCATTCAGCAATGAATTACAACACTCTCAGCTATTGGGCGTGTATAATGATAATATACACGCTATAACGTCTGCCTCCTTTTTTCTAAAAATCTTTTTTCTAATACTTTAACCCATTTATAAATGCTAGCTTTGCTGACACGTCTCTAACATATAAAAAAATCCTTTTACTTTTCTTTTTTCCTCATTCTCTTTCTGTTTTGTTTAGCTCACTTGAATGAAACACCACTTCCTATTTCATTCGTTAACCTCTTTCCCATTTGTAAAGCTAGACAAAGCCATTTTTTAAAATTTTTCACTTACAACTCAATCTAAAATAATGTTGTCCAAAATCTAAAAATAGACATTGATTGCTATCTAGGTTTTTGTGACGAAAATTTTTGAACTTCCGCCGGTGAATTCTTTATTTTCAAAATGTTCTGATTTCTTTTGAAATGTTGTAGTTAGCGATGAGATGTGAAATCTCTTTTGGGGATTTCATGTTGAAATGATCATTTAGCGTTTTTGAACATCGAAATTTATTTTATTTTATATATATATTAGTACTTTCATTACTTTTTTTCTGCATACTGCGACGCGACTCTACATCGCTAACAAATATGTAGGAGATAATGTCGAGGACGCAACATCAGTAGTACATGTAGAATCTCTGAAGTTTTTTTCAAATGTCTGCGGAAGACCAGCAACGTCTCGCAAGTGAAATAAGTGTTCTAATACAAAAGCATGATAGACTTTTGTACTCATCGAAATTCCTTGATGAGACCACAGACCTTTGTTCTATTTTGTAAATGTGTCACTAGCTTTCTGAATGTGGTTTGATACTTCCACGTCAAGCTCACAAGACATGCTCAACATCCTTCTAAAATGGACCAACTTACAACCTATCACAATTGTTAGAGATATTTGGTTCACGATATATTTCCTTGGATCTGGCTGTTATATGACTAACGTCTTTTTAATACTAATAGTCACACCCAGCACAATAGATACAATAGAAAAATATCCCTGAGATGCAGAAGTTACTCCTCCCAGTGTGCTACACGATCACAGTCAACTGCATAAAGGAAATCCCTGATCAGCGACAATTAAACATTTGACTTTAAACCTCCTTATAGTAAAACATTTTCCTGTTGAACGATACCAAATTTAAGAACTGCCATTGTTGCAGTTCTTAAATGCCTGTTCATAAATGATAAAGATTTATTGGGAAAATACGGTTGGAGTAGTAATGTTACCCTATTTGACTCCATTTTCACCCGTTACCGGCTCAGAGAGCTTTCCACCAACATTAACCTAGGCTTTCATATCATCATGAAACAGACGTAGAATGAACACACCAGCTTCTCTAAAATATCCCACAAAACTGTTCTGTTTACGATGTCAAATAACTTTTTCTAGTCAACAAATACCTGAAGCGAGGTGGAGTAAACATGGATCTCTAGATCCATGTTTACTCCACCTCGCTTCTCTTGCGGGAGTCTCACACTAAAGATCATATCTAAAGTGTCACGTACAACACTAAAGGTTGACTGTGACACCAGAAGAGCTTTATCAGCAATGTGGAGCAACAAGCGTTCTAGCAGACAACAACGATATACATATATGTTTTAACATTATTTTCAAGCGTGTGTGTGTGTGTGTGTGTGTGTGTGTGTGTGTGTGTGTGTGTGTGTGAGTGTGTGTGTGAGTGTGTGTGTGTGTGTGTACAGTACTATTAAGGCTTTGAAGTCTCGTAAGGATATCTACATTTCTAAACCTGATAAAGCTTTTAGTGTTGTCATTGTTAAGAAAACTAACTATGTGAATAAAATCAACCTCATTCTAGGTGATATTTCGAAGTTTCGTTTAATTGATCTGTGTCCAACACACGGCCGTACTGATAAGTTGTAATTTTAACTTCAGAAACAGATATTTGAAGTGTATAAAGGCAATCTCATAAATAAGGACACCTACAATAGGATTGTACTTGCATGTTCCTAAAGAGTAAGGTTGTACGGCTCGCCTAAAATTCACAAGATAATGTGCGTTTACGTCTTATTTTATCTATGGTTGGTTCAGCACAACATGAGTTGGCCAATGGGTTGTTAGAATTGATTAAACCTGTTTCTGACTATTTCTCAACTTAATGTGTATCATACTCTTTCATCTTTTCTACGTTTATTAGAAATTGTCCCATTACATGTAATTACAAGATTATGGTTTCCTTTGACAGTGTAAGTCTGCACACTGATATCCCCTTACATGAGACAGCACAGATATGTGCTAACGCTCTCTATAGAAGTTGTCTGGGTCCTCATTTCATTCCGGAGCCTTTAGTTTTAGAGTTCCTGGTGTTAACAACGAAAGGAATAGAGTTCACTTTTGAAAGTATAATGTACGCCCGGGTAGATGGGTTTCTATGAGCAGTCTCTTGGGTCTAATTTGAGCTATCCTTTTTGTTGGTTATCATAAGAGCCTTTTGTTTGCGAAGCATCAGAAACCATATATTTATAAACGTTATGTTGGTGATACTTTCTCTATGATTAACATCATAGAGAAGGCAATTCTTTTTGTGAACCCTTAAGTTCATTACATTCATCTTTAGTTTTCATAATCGAGGAAAAACAACTCTATTTTTTTCTTTATGTTCATGTAGAGCGGAAGAATGTCATTTATATTACCAGTGTTTTTCATACATATACCTTTTCAGGTCTTTACGCATGTTGGAACTGTTTTGTCCCTCGTACTAGAAATATTAATTTGATTAAAACTTTATTCCATCGGGCCTTATTAATTTGTTCCTCATGCAGACTCTAACAGACGTTCAGCAGGATCCATTGTATTCTTTTAATAATCGTTTTACAACTAATATTTTTGAGCGCACAAGTAAACGAAAGTTGGATAATTTTAACATACAACCCAAAATTTGACCCTAGTATTTATCCCATTTATCGCAAATTAACATAGCCTTGGTAGAAAATGTAAACTTTTAACTGAAAGGGCTTCCAGTATTGTATCTGCCACTTTCTTTTCAGCCAAATTACGTGTTATTTTTGGAACTCGTTTAATGTTTCCATCATTTTCCAATGAACGCCCATAATAAAAGTTTACTCAGCTACAAATTCAGATGTCAATGTGAAGCTGAATACATAGGGCGGACGAACCTTTGTTTAGAACCGAGAATAAGCCAACACGTTCCTTAATATGTTAGATTACATTTACGTAATCATGCCCGTGTGTCGCAATTGGACAACACCTATTGGACAACACCTATTGAACAATGAGTCATGGTTGTTTTTGGACTGACTCATTTTCTATTTTTTATAAAGGTATAACAAAACATAATTTATTAATTTTGGACGCTATAAGTCTGAAATTATTTCAGCACGTAGTGAGCAAGCGAATGGAGAATTTCTCACGATCACATTTATTTGGAGATATGAGAGCTTCATTTTGTATGTTTTATGCTTCACTAGATCATTTAACTATTTCTTTATTTACATATTCATTTTAATCGTAAATTTCCTCATTTTCTTAATTCTACCTATTTACAATAATTGTAATTTTATGCATCTTCCAGTATGATCTCTTAGAATTCGTTGCTATACAGTCCAACATAATTATAATTGTGCCAACGATTGGTCTCCAAAGAAGCTTTGGCCGAAACGCAGCCTAGGTCCACATATTAAAAAAAAACAGAAAATATAAAATTATTTTTATTCAGATCTCTCTCCCCCTCACCCTCTCTCTCTCTCTCTCTCTCTCTCTCTCTCTCTCTCTCTCTACATACATACATATATATATAATTATACCAGCTATAATGTTCGAAAATTTTTTAGGAAAATATATAGATTCTCGGATATATTCAGGCTGGTTGACACATATAGGTACAGTTAAATTATAGAACAACAGAGCATCTATTTAAATATAAGTAGTGATTAAAAATAATCGCAAAACACTTAAATTAAAAAAAATATGACTTCTAATATTATTTCGTAATTTTCCGTAAATTGTCTTATTACGTATATATATATATATATATATATATATAGTCGTCTAAAAATCATGTGAGTGTGAAAATCAAGTTATGACAAGAGCCATCTTTTCAAAGCATTTAACGTTGATAAGCGTTTTTGCTAGGTATAGTCGATCTTGTTTTCACTTTACTGGGTAAGTAATTTTGCCTTTAGGCTATTTTTTTTCCTTTTACACTATTGTTATTTTTATTCGAGAGTATATCTTGCAAAGCGTTTAGCTTCTGGTGAGTTGTCTGTTGCTTCCATGAACAATTTTTGTTTTAATTTAATATTTAATACAATATATATATATATATATATATATATATATATTGATATACATGAGGTGAGCTGACACGTCCTTATTAGCCCAAATTTAATCTGATATATTCACTGCAAAATATTTGATCTATATGATTAATAATGATTACTGAATTCAATGCATTGACAAGTAAGATGTTGCCAAAATTTTTCCATTAACCTACGGAGTTTCTGATATAGCAACCCTTCCAAATTTATATGTTTTTGTACATGTATTTATAAATGTATAAGTGTAGACGTTGCGGATATACACAATGCGTCAATAGAGGCCGTGAAAACTAACACTGTACATAAAAGTGAGATTATATATTTCAATAAATGGCAGTATGCGAATAAAATGACTGTTTTCTGGGATTTAAGTGCGGTTAAATGCTAAGAATAAGTCAGAATTGAAATAGGAATTATTAAAACGTTTATCTGCGTGTGAAACGAAATCTAAAAGAAAAAGTAAGCATTTTAACAACAAGAAAAAATGTTGATTAAATGTCAGAATTATTTTGCGAGCGTCAAGTAATTGGTCCTTTACCGCTTCTGGCTGAAATGGTCATCGACATTTCAATATTTGCAAGGCAAATTTTATTTAAAATAAAAACCGGTATTTACGCTGAAAGACATTTAATTATTATTATTATTTCATTTTCCATCATATTTCTATTTCTGCTATGGTCGCACTACCAACCAAGTCTGCGGGAAGACCTAAGACAGGTCGTGGCGTGTTGTTATGGTTCCATTTCATGTTTTTTTCTATCTTCCCTATCATCCCTAGCGTTACATAGACAAAGTTTTCTTTAGTGTGTGGGTTGTACTTAATAAGACAATTTTTTGTATATCTCTTAAGCTCGGGTTTCCAGGAATTCTTTCAATGTGTTGTTTTGTTCCATTTTTTTATCATTCCAAATGCACCTACTATCATTGGCACATCTCTTGTTTTCAATTTCCACATTTTTTCTATTATTATTATTATCATTATTATTATTATTATTATTATTATTATTATTATTCATATATAAATATATAACCATATCCTATATTACATATAAATATTATCATATCTATATATATCAATATATACCAATAAGTTGTTTTTAGAGTCTGTTCTTATTTTCTTCAAATAAGAAATGACTTGTATTTTGATTGAACGTTATAGAATATGAAACTATGCCACCCTGATTGAGGGGATTTGTTTAGTTTTAAACCTTTTATAACTCTTCAAGTCGAAATCAGCAACATCACTAGAGAAGTTACGAGTAGTGTTGCAACAAAATAGCTATTTTGTCGTGATATTATCACATTTATGTTACAAACTTTAAATCTATCTATCTATCTATCTATCTATCTAGCTAGCTAGCTAGCTAGCTATATATATATATATATATATATATATATATATATATATATATATTTAGTATATCGAGGCAGCAAGTAATTTTCTAAACATATGCTATTAAATATAAGAGACAATGAATGTCTATTATGTTTAATCATGTGCCGTTCTAAACGTCGTATTTTTGCTTTAATTTCAGTTGAAAATAAAGACAAAAATTCTCCAACAATTGGATAATTATTTATTGGTTTTCTTCTAAGCTTTCGGCTTATATATATATATATATATATATATATATATATATATATATATATAATTAGTAAACTAGTTATTACGCGACCGTGGAATTTACCATGTCATGCCTTCAGGCGATTTGCAATAACCGATTTTACGATTTTTTAAGAACGCTCAAGAGACGGGGACTTTTTTGAACGCTAACACAACGGGGATATTTTGATCGCGCAATTTTCAAAATGAGAAAAAATTATAACGGTTTCATCTATAGATGTATGTATACTAGAAACCTAGGTTGCGTAATAGCTTGTTTACAAATGAAAAATATTCAGATGATCAAAAAAATTGTATTGAACACTTTTTAATACAAATGTATACTGCTCTAATTATATTATGATCCAAAACCAAGTAATTAAGTAATATATATATATATATATATATATATATATATATATATATATATATATATATATATATATGAAAAGAACACTGATATAATTTTCTATGTATAAGTTTCCAATGATTAATTCGTAAAATTTAACACCATACTACGCACAGATAAAAATCGATTAGGCTGGTGACGAATATAGTTAACTGGTGCATATCACGTCAAATGAACTTTTATCTAGTTCTGAATTCAGAGTCATCTTTTTCATATCGTGGTCGTCAACCAAGACTGGAGAGGCCAGTTTGATCTATTTAATTCACATGAGCAGAAGAGATAGATTCAGATCTTCGCCAAGAGTATTTCCGTTCAATAGCGTCTGGAACTCGCACAGTTCTCATCCCGAGCAGCTATCCATCACACCATCCCCATATTCGCAACATATACGTATATATATAAAATTGAAGTGAAAGCTTTTCCATATGATCTTATAATATGTAGATTTAATGAAATTTCAGAAATGAAAACTCCAACGAAATTCTAAAGATATTGACAAGATTGGTGATAATTTTATATATTTTTAGCTTTTTCCACTAAACTGGAAAAATATTTTCAGAGAATATAGATTCTTCAGGGAATCCGATGCACAATCCCAATCCTATTTACCAAAATCAAATTTCTTACAGAAAAACAACATGTGAATAAAAAATCCGCAGAGATGTCATTATTTCTTGTCTCGTTGAAAAAGGAGACTGGAGTATCTGAAAAGTCCGACTTAATTTTTTTTCTCTTCTTGTTTCCATTTATTCAAAACTACTACTAATACTTAATAAACATAATTAATCCTTATTAATACTTTTATTATTTAGCTGTCTGTTTATTTTATTTTATTTTATTTTATTTTTTGCAATCATATCGCCCCAAGCAAGGCATTTTACTGGTAGTGTTTTGCAGGGTTTTACATAGAAGCAAAGTTATGAGAAAGAGTGACAGGTTATAGGGGGAGTCAGAAAGTATGTAAGAGAAGGATGAGAATACTAATGAGAGTGAAGGGGACGGAGAAAGAAGCATGAGAGAGAGGTTGCAGGTTACTGAGATAGGAGCTGACTATTGAATTTACATTTAAATTCTTGGAGATTATAGCTGTCGGGAAAGCAAGTAAATCGAAAGGAATTCCACCGGCGGAAATTGCGAGAAAAGAAGCTGATGAAGTAGAATTCGCCTTTACATTTTATTGTCTTCACAGTAAAAGGGTGGGGCCTAGTTGCTAATTTTGTGGCTCGAGTAAATTCATATATTTGGGTGCACTAGTTAGCTATGTTAATTGGAGCAGAAGCCGTGAAAGTATTTGTAAAAGAGACACAGGGAAGCCACATTGCGCCGGTGAGAAAGTGACTGTATCTGAGCTGCAAAGTTGGGATCTATCACACTACAACATCTGTTAGATTTTGTCAAGGATACCTACGTGGATAGCAAGAGCAACCGACCACATATGGCAGCAGTGTTCAATGTACGGGCGGATGGTAGATTTATATACATGCAGGATTGTTTCAGGCGGAAAAAAACTTACTGGCTTTACACAGTAAACCTACTTTCTTAACAGCGGATTTAGCTATGGATTAGCTATAGTCATTCCACTTGACGTTTGCCGTGAGAGTTAAGCTGAGGAGGCGCAGTTTTTTGATTTAAGGGAGGCCAGCCTGATCCTTGCTAATGGGGAGGTAGGAGCGATTGTATATGATGGTTAATAGATAGCAGCTTCGTTTTGGAAGCATTAGAATTCACGAGCCATTTCTTAGTCCGCTATGGATTGGAGGTCATTTTCAACCTCGGCAGCTAGGTTTGCTTTGTCAGCCTCGGCAGATTTTAGTGTCGTCAGCGTACATGCCTACGTGGGATCTTATTACATCTGGGAGATCGTTAATGTACATAAGGAAAAGCATAGGACCTAGAATAGAGCCTTGAGGGACACCCGCGTTCGTATGATAGTATTGCGTGGCATGTCCTTTCAATATTACCTTCATTGTGCAATTTGAAAGGAATGACTGGATAAGGTCAAATAACTGTCCAGTTATACCATAACCTTGCAGCGTGCGTAGAAGGCCAGCGTGCCAAATTCTGTCAAACGCTTTGGAGATATCTAGGACAATATTTTGGGGTTTGCCGTTCTTGTCGAGAGCCTGGTGCATATACCCAGTGATGGCCGTGAGCATATCAGCAGTAGACTTGATAAAGGGAAACCATACTTCTTGTTATTGAATAGTCTCTGGGCTCTGAAATGTTGAACTACGTCGGAGATGATGAGGGCTTTGAACACTTTGCCAAAAATTGGTAGGAGGTTAATATGGCGATAATTAGATGGGCTACAATGTTCACCTGTGTTTTTATATATTGGAAACACGGAGAAAAACTTCCAACAGGGAGGAAAGCAAGAGAGGCAGTAGTTATAGAATTTGGAGAGAATGGAGGAGAGTTCAGGGAAACATTTCTTCAGAACAATGATTGGGATTCCGTCGCCGCCGTTCGACTTATGGTGGTCAAGCTTTGAAATTATGTTAGAAACCACCACCACAGTTCGGGGTAGGAAATCGGGTACAAATACTCCAGACGAGTCCAATGTCGAGTTGGTAGAGAATCTGTAAGCGAAGCACACAGCTTTGTCTGTTGTAGAGGTAAGGGCCTCAAATTCGTTGATTAGAGGTAGAATTGAGGGTTTGTTATTGTTTAGTACACTTTTACAGAGCTTCCAGTAGTCTTTGGAACCGAACTTACGGGATGCCATGCGCTGATTCATTCTGGCTGAAAACAGCGGCTTAGGTTCTGTAGGCATCTTCTTGCACTCATTGCGAGCAGAGACAAAGAGACGCCTGTAATGGTCCGACGCCTGACTCCGATAAAGCCGGAAGAAGTAATTTCGATGAGCGACGATGGCTGAGCAAGTGGGGGAGAACCAAGGAGGCGAGTGGAATTTAAGTTTCAACTTCGTGGCAGGAATTAAAGCTTCGATGCCAGCCTTAACTCAAGAAGAAACCTCAGCCGAACAGTCTCCAACGGGAAGACTAAAGGCTTTGTTCCAAGGGACGTCACACAGAAAATCGAGGAATGAATCCCAATCGGCTCTTTGGTAGCAGTAAGATATTCTACTAGTCTGAGGTTCCTCGGTGGAGTGGGAGTGGAAGGCGATGTTAACAGAAACCACCGCATGATCAGAGTTTCCGAGGAATCAGAGTTGCTTGACATTGCAAGAATCAGGGATGGAAATAAAACAGAGATCTAGCAGTGAGCCAGGTCAATTGGGGTTATTAGAGAAACGAGTGGGGAACTCCACCACTTATGTAAGGGACTGGGTAATTGAAAAATTCATTAAGTGGACACCAACAAGTTCTGTGACAGAGATTTTCAGCCACGTGGCGTAGTAGGCATTAACATCGCCAAACACAAATATATGGGAAGACGGGAGATGAGGGGGAGCGGTAGAGGAGGAAGAAATAGCTAACTTAGCTCAGTAGAGAGAGACAGAAACACATATAAGAATGATCTAGAGATTCAAGAGCGATCACTCTAGCTAAAGGGAGGTGTTCACTGCCGTAAACACCAAACCCATGCATGTTGACATTGATGTACTTCCTGAAGTGGGGAATGTAACCAGAGACATAGAATTCAGTGGAGAGGATAGAAGGACCAAGGTTAGTTTCGCAGAGAGTTAGGATGTCAGTTGTGTTGACTGCGTATACTTCGTATGTTAGCGAAGAAAATGTTGATGGGTTTGGGTGTTTTTAGGTTGGCTGGTTTAGATTTGCGTTTATGATAGCGTGTATTCATGAAAGTTTTATTAAGAGCGAGACCTAGATTATAATCACGCTGTCGTTGTATGCAGCATGTGTAGGAGGAAACTGGCGCAGACTGCAGCATAATGTGGCCTCAAGGTTGCCCACCGGAAGTTCATGCAGGGACACCCATCCATGCGCGACATGGCACTACGTATAACCCCTATATCATTCAACTGTTTATCAGAGCAGCTTCTCATGACGTTATGCACGAGTTCGGGCTCCTAATCAGCTGTCGGAAGCAGCAATCAGGAAACTGCCAACCCGGTACTCTCAGAATGAAGAGACGTTGCTACCTATTACAAACACTGCAAAAAGCTTGCGAGAGCACTAAGACTAAGACCGGAGGAAAGAAAAGAAACCGGGAAACCATTCCTATGCAGGAAACAAGAATTTCATTAAATTTCATTAACCAGCCTAATGAACACACACACACACACACACACACACACACACACACACACACGTATATATATATATATATATATATATATATATATATATATATATATATATTGTGTGAATTTTGGCAGCATATTTTCATTAATGCAGCTTTCATTGAATAATATAGACAAGTTTTGTCTATTAATTATGTGTAGGATCCGTTCATACCGTCTGATATACTTGATGTTGATATCGTTGCAAGACAACAAAAATCACAGTAATTGTTGATTTTTTTATCGGGTCAAAGGTTTCGGCTCACATAAGCCATTATCAAAGAATAAATATTAACACAGTAAACATAGAACATTTAAGTTATTAACAGTTATATCTTTCAGTTTGTTGTAGAGGTCATGTTTGTTCTTGTATAGTGAGTGGAGATTTTCTTTCGCTATTTCAATTTGCCTTTTTATAAGGCTCCATTTATATTTCAAGGTGGTGATATATGTATGTTTAGGTATAGATATAAGAGACAATGGGAAAATTGTATTATTTGCCAACGCATTTCATCAAATGTAGACTTTCTCAAGGAAAATATCGACATTAATTTGTTCTAACTAAGTAACTAATAATAACAAAACAAAATTTCTTTAACAACTGAAGAATTTAAAGAACGCTATATGTTTATACTGTTAACTGAAAATTATGTCAAATACCACAACGTGTGGAGATATTGTCTTCATAGCTGAGTTGTCGAATTCAACCATTTTATTCAATCATTTTTACTTTTCAGAAATAACAATATAGCTAACGCACCACTCATACATAGAAATTTAACCACAATTTTTTTAATAGACGCTTAGATGTGGCACAAAACCGAACGTATGGAATATTCTGCGGGGATCAAACTCACTTCTTCTTCTATGTGCCCTGTCCCTTCAGGACGTAGGCGATCATGGTTCTCCACATCTCCCTATTTCTTGTGGCTTTTAGTATGTTTGCTTCTGTTGTTCTTGGCAACCCCCGTTCCGTCATGCACCTGATCAGACCCTGCAAATATGTTATCCGCTGCCTTCCTCTGTCTCTCCTTCCTTCTATCTGACCAGTCAGTATCAGGTTCTCCAGGCTCTCTTTCCTCATTGCATGTCTCAGGAACTTCAGTTGTCTCTTCCTGATGCTCAGCATCAATTTCCTTTTTGTTGCCATTCTTTCCAACACCTCGTTGCTTGCACGATATCCGTAGCATCCTTCTGTAGAACCACATTTCGGCCGCTTCCAGTTTTGTCCTCATTTTCGATGATATTGTCCAGCATTCACTGCCGTATTGAAGCAGTCTAGCACTCTTTTCTTCGTTTCTATTGAGATTTTCCTGTGTGTTAGTATTTTGCTCATTTTCTGGAACGCGTCCTTTGCCATGCTAATTTGCCTTCGGATCTCCGTGTCGCACTTTCCTTCTCCTGTTAGAACACTTATAAGGTACTTAAATTCTTGTACGTGTTTGATTCTGTTATCCCCTACCTGTATTTGGCATTTTGGGTTGTATCTTTTGCTGATGACCATGCACTCAGTTTTCTTAAAGTTTATTTGTTGTCCATTCTTGTTACTCTCCACTGCTACTTTCTGTATTGTAGTTTCCTTTCCGTGTCCGCAATCAACACTGTATCGTCCGCATACCTTATGTTGTTCAGGTTGTGGCCTCCAACAACAAATCCTGGTGTGTCATCTAGGGTCCTCAAAATATTCTCGCTATATAGGTTGAACAAATCCGGTGAAAAGACACATCCTTGTCTTAGGCCTTTTTCTATCTTTGTGTATCTACTGAGGTCGTTACATGTCCGTCACAGACCAGCCGGCTATTACACCAGGTTGGTGTGTGTGTGTGTGTGTGTGTGTGTGTGTGTGTGTGTGTGTGTGTGTGTGTGTGTGTGTGTGTGTGTGTGTGTATAATATACGGAAAAAGATGGTGTTTCTCATAGCTTATTATTTCAAACGTAGTATGTCGGAAGAGGGTTTCATTTTCAAAAAATAATCCACTTATTTAGTTCAAATCGTTTTCCCGTTAGAATCAGCATAAGAAAACCTACAAATACGCTGCAACGAACACTGTCAACATTCACAATACTTAACCGTTCATTCATATCTAATTGTTTTTCCTTCATATTTGCCTGTTCATAACTGTCTATCAACTTACATTCGCCTCCTGTGTATATCTGCCTACTTAACACCCATGAAACATTTTATTTAGCCACTACATAATTCTATCTGCAGAAATACAGCGTTATTTAAGAAGCCTGTATTCAATGCTATGGTTTCTCCATCGTCTTTTTGCTGCGTAAATGAAATAAATCAAAGCGTGTCAAAATAAGGAGAGAATAACATCATATAAAATTTGACTAACATTTGCCACTTAAATTATAAGTGTCGAAGTGAAGGGACAAAACTACAGAAAGAGTTTATAAACTGATTCTTTAAACATAGGGGCAAAAAGGAAAGAACAGGAAAACTTAAGATGTTACAAAAATGTTTACGTATTCAACCATTGCTGACTAAAAGAATAATGTATATCTCATTCCGTAATAAATTACAGCACTCTGGTTATTGGTCGTGTATAATGATAATGTATACGCTAAAAAGTCTGCCTTCCTCTACCAAACGCCCAGCTCCCAGAGGTATAATCGCCGACTGACGCCAATTCGGTCGGGTTTCAATCCTGGATTAAAAGCAATCGGAGTCTAACCGTACTGATGAGCTGTGATACAGCGAAACACATCTGTCTGCGGATGACTCACACCCTGATTGAGAACTTTGGAAGAATGGTAGACTTTGAAAAGCAGGAGCTACTCTGGCATATACGCATCGCTCAATCCGTAATGAATTAGAGAACTCTGGCTACTGGGCGTGTATAATGATAATGTGTACGCTAAAAAGTCTGCCTTCCTCTACCGAACGCCCATAGCCCAGAGGTTTCAGTCCTGGTTAAAAGCAATCGGAGTCTAACCGCATTGATGTTCTGTGATACATCGAAACAGATCTGTCTGCGGACATATATAAACTAAAAGAACTTTCCGTGAGACCTTTTGTGTGTGTATATATGTATATATATATATATATATATATACACTAACATAAATATGTTTATACATACGTATGTGTATATATGCATATATATATAAATATCGATCTATATATATATATATATATATATATGTGTGTGTGTGTGTGTGTGTGAAGCAGCGCGGAGATCCCCGCAAGTTCAACTCCAATGACAATTGGCGACTCTATGAACGTGTGTTCATACGCGATCCCTCCCTTAATCAATAAATTTAAGGTCGTCATGGCATCTCTAGACAAAACGAGTTCTTTGCTTGAAAATTCTCCTCCAACTCCTCATTTGACCCACCGGTATCCACACTCGTCTACCCTCCTAAAAAAGAGGCTCACAGAGAGATGTTCGTATAAGGGGAAGAAATAGCTTGTAAATTTTAATGCATTTAAATCGAAGCAACTATCTGTTAGCCACCACAGGCAATCTCTCCTGCACCCCCATCAGCAGGGACCAAGCGAGTCACTCTGAAAGCACTACACTGCGCCTCCTCGATCTCACCCTCTCTTCCGACCTCAAATGAAACCATTACATTGAATCAATAGCTAAATCTACTGGTAGGAAGGTTGTGTCACTGTGTCGAGCCAGGAAGTTTTTCATGCCTGATTTCATCTTGCACATACACAAATAAAATATTTGACCGTGCATTAAATATTGTTGTCATATCTGATCGGGTGATTCTGTTATTCATCTCATGGTTTTCTACAGACTCCAAAGGAGAATGTGTAAGGCGATCGGTCCCAACCTGCCAGCACGGCTGCAGCAATTTTTTCAACGACATGATGTGGCTTCCGTCTGTCTTTTCTATAGATAATTTCATGGCTTCTGCTACTACGATTTTAGCTTACTGATACCCCACTTCCACAAGAATTTACTTGACTTTCAACAAGGTCTCATCCTTTACAGTTAAATCAACCAAATGCCGCCGTCATTTCTACTCCATAGCTTGTTTTCTCGCACTTACCGACTGTGGAACTCCCTTCCGTATCCTTGCATCTCTGATGGTTACAATCTCCAAGAATTTAAATGCAGTGTCAATTCCCATCTCTTGTTCACTTGACTCCCGTCTTTCCCTCGTCTTTCTTTTCTTACTCTACCTTTGCAAATGTCTTCACACCGTTATTCCCATTGTTTACTTGCCCTTTCTTCGACACACCTTCTTTGTCTTTTTCTTCGTTCTCCTCATTCTTAAACTTGCAATCTTCTCTTATGTAGCCCCTTGCACACAAGTGGCGGTACCGCCTTGCTTGGAGTGAAACAATTAAAAAAGAATATATATGAAGATAAATAAGTATATATACTGTTAAATATAAGAGACAATGAATGGCTATTATGTTTAATCATAAGCCGTTCTGAACATCATATTTTGATGTTAATTTCAGGTGAAAATAAAGAAAATGATTCTTCAACATTTGGATACTTTTTTGCGTTGCTGGTAATATCAGATAGATTTTAGTCAACAATACAATAATCCTCACTCATACACACAGTAATATTACCTTCATATATTAGAGGCCCTCTACATTAAATCCAAACAACCCACACTTAATAAAATCACGTTTAAGTCTGGTCATAACTCATTACATTGAATTTAAATATATGGTTCTGTTATCATTTCGAGGTCTCACTCGATGTGACGTCATAGAACCGCATTACTATTTTGTGAACTGCGTTTGCTATTTTTGGTAACTGTCATTGTTGCTTAGCAAAGTTTTAAGTTAACACAAGATAAAATCGACGCTGATGGTGGATGTTTTTATGTTAATGTCGTTGTAACCTCACTGAAGATGGTATATGTGAGCCGAAAGCTTAGAAACAACATAATAAAAAAATATCCAAATGTTGAAAAATTTTTGAATTTACTTTCACTTGAAATTACAGTCAAAATACGATGTTTCGAACGACTCATGATTAAACATAATAGACATTCATTATCTCTTATATTTAACAGTATATGTTTCGAATGGCTCATGATTAAACATAATAGACATTCATTGTCTCTTATATTTAACAGTATATGTTTAGAAAATTATCTGCTGATTCGACACACTATATATATATATATATATATATATATATATATATATACATGTGTGTGTGTGTGTGTGTGTGAGTGTGTTTGAGTGTGTACGCGTAGATACACATCAGTATATAAACATCTACCAGGTATGAATAGAACAGTCATCAATGATGTATAATATGGCAAATTTATAGATCAATAAATAAACATATCCTAAGTTTTAAGAACGACTCGGAGTTTCATGCATTTTTACAATCATCAGGTGCATATCTAGTATTATTCTATATGCGCTTGATTATGCAAAAACACTTATGAAACTCGTGCCTAAAACGTAGGATAAAATTTTAGATAGTCTACAATTTCATGTGTAATACATATTTCATACGTATTTTGGGTTTTGGATCTAACGACCAGCAAGTTTTGTGTGCGAAAAACGTATTACCCATGAAATTATAGAATATCTAAATTTGTTTCTATATTATATATATTATATTACTCTTTTAAATTAAATAAATAAATTTAACATTGAGTACTTTTGAGTTCGTCTATCAGAATTTACCTGACTTATATACCAAGTATTCTACGTTATATATATAAAACCTAATTTGAAATTCCGGAGACCACATATATATATATATATATATATATATATATATATATATATATATATAAACTTCTACAATGTATTGTTCACTTTTTGATACATCTCTATATTGGCCTACTTTAATTATGACCAAAAATTTGTTAGCATTATATATATATCATAACAAAAAATCAAATTCTCCTGGTCATCTATATCAAAAGCAAGCAACCAACATTGAACAAGATTTATTACGAGAATAGTAGTAATATTTAAAAATGCATTTTATTTGACTAGCATTTAACACCATGTTCTATTTAACCATCTCTTGTTAGCCATCTTGAATTGGCAACGCTTGTTTACAAAGCGTTGTAACAATAATGATTAATTTTAAAATAATTGGAACAGAGCACTTGAACAAAAACGCCTGTTTACAAAAACTACATTCATAATTATAACAATTACATTAAATTTGTCTTCGCAATTCACACATGAGGACGATCTCGGAGGTAATTGAAAGTACATAGATTAACAAGAATTATTGTTCCTTCGTTGATGAATTTCAAGTTAACTTCAAGTAAATAAGTAGAGAAATATAACAGATTATTTTGAAAATAAATACTTTTCTTATCGTGTTCGAACTCTTCCTCTCTTTGCCAGTTTCTTTTATCATAATTTAAGATTTTATTGCTGTGTCAATTTCCTTTGCCAACGGCACTCTCCGATGAAGTTTTTTTATCGAAAGGATCCTCAGGGTTTTGTGATTTAATATAAATGTTTTCGTCGAAATTTTCTTTAAATTCTGTGGTATCATATATATATATATATATATATTGTTATGTTGGGATTGTGCTTATTGCCATCGTTACTTTTATTCTGTTATTCTATTATTTTTTGTAATAAATTCTTCGATATCGAGTTACAGAGAGTGAATTTTTAGAAGTAACAGAATTAATATAGAGAAGTGTGACACTTAACTGAGCAATGTTTATCTGACCTTGAAGTTTCCTGAAGACAACATTGCAATGTACTCATTCAGCAGTAAAACGCCCGGAAGAGCGACTCCACCGCAATAGTGTATTCACAAACTTCGGTGTCGACATATCATTGCAAATAAATCTGTATTACATCTCTCTCTCTTTATATATATATATATATATATATATATATATATATATATATATATATATATATTAGTCATCCACATACATACGGGATCGAAACTCGACCGATTTGGTGTCAGTCGGCAGTCGGAGTCTCTACTCCCTAAGCCATCGGCGCATGGCAACGGAGAATTGAAATTTTAACGTCTTATATATAAGCAGTGTATACAGATGCCAGAGAACTCAATTCATTTCTGAAGAGTCAGGCATTATAGCCGAAGTGGAAACTGTTTTTAAAATTTTCATAATAGTAAAAATCTAGGTAAAGATTGGTTAATAATATCAAGGGACCTGGTCAAATACTAAAACTGTTCGAACAAAAAGCTCGATATGAATCTAAATTGCAGAACAGATATTCATTTAATTTTTACTTAAATTCGGGTGTTTTTTGGGGGTAAGGTAATAGTTATTTCAGCATATCTATAAGAAATATACATTGCTCAAACAAAGCCGAACGTAAAACGAACAAAATCCTAGTACACCGGAAGTAATGGTTACTAAAAGAAGAAATAAGAAAAGTTGGTCAGGAAATTTTTTTAAAAAGAGGAAAGTGGGGTAAATCAAAGTCCTTTTCATCTTAGAGCTATTCCCTAATATATATATATATATATATATATATATATATATATATATATATATAATCTCTAAATTCGGATTATATATATATATATATATATATATGAGAGAGAGTGAATTGTTATCTGGATTTCTGCCATGTGGAGCAATCATTTCTTTACATTATTTATATATAATCAGAAATAATTCCACTTTTGTAAAGACTAATACATTGGAGAATAAACACAAGACCAGCGTGTACTCGATTCCTTGCAGTTATGGCAGAGAATATAAAGCGAAATATTTTGCCCAACTAAAAGGATGGCTGGAGTTACGTTGAAAATCCGTAGTGAGACGTGAGACAATAAATCGGTTATGCCTGGTCATGTATTTAGGAAAGTGTTAGTCATAAATCCCTGTGGAATGAAGAGAAGATACAGGACAAAAGAATCAATGGGAATTTAGACGCTATAAAATATCAGCGCATATGCTATCAAGGATTAACAGCATAGTGGGTAAAAGCAATTGTTTATAAATTGTGCAATATAGTGGTTGTGAGTTCGGTTGTGCAGTTGGTACTTGTACTAAGTGAAAACTAGCAGGCAATAATTAAACAATACTACATAACATAGGAAATTAGGAGAGATTCCTTTGCGTTGTAGATTATCTAGATCGGTATAACTCCCAGGAAGACTGGAATGTAGAATAATTGAAAGGTTGTGATAAAAATAATGAAAACAAATGTCCAAATATAAATAGAGAGAAACAGAAGTTAGCTGACTATTTAGTGGTGTATCTACGAATCTTAAAACTCTGAAGACCTTCTGATCATTTCTTTATTAACAATTTTTAAGCTAGTTTCTTTTAATTCTTGAGACTTATACTGGTTAAGATCTATTTGATTTAAACACTTTAGCCTCGGAACAAGAAATCGTGGTGCCGAGTTCGAATTCCAGTATAATTCCTTGCATTCACTTACGTGCAAATACACTTTGTAAAAATAATAATCCGTTTCTTTCCTCTAGTTAGGGATTAAATAGTAAGAGGTCTACAGCTTTGGTTGTCAACCAGTCTACTGCAGAAAGTAATAACAACTTACTGCAGGCTAATCTTCTGTCCAGTCAGTCATGTCCCTTTCAAGACATGATCGCCCAAGCGCGTATCACGTATCGCACTTAACTGTCTGACTGAATTTATTGAGTGAATGTTTTGTTACTATAGCAGATAGAAAGAAGTTGTGTTTCTTGAATTTGGTGACATTTCTATTATTGGTTCAATTGAAGGGACGGACAGAGTGTCCTTGATCCGAGAGGGAACAACAATTACAACCACTGAGCTGTATAAATAGACGTGCTATTTCTGGATACTAATATTGAAAAGAGAACAGTCTACCTAGTAGATCAAATATATTGATCTGTTCAAAATTCCCTCTAGGTGATATGGATTGACGTTTCGTTTATAAAGGCCGAGGGTACGATGGTTGAAAAGTTGTGATCACAATAAAACATATAAAGACAATAGTCTGCCTGTAAATAATGATTTTTTTTCTGTTATAAGAAATTCAGAAAGAATAAAAGTATTTTTGTAAGGGGGCGGCAAACTTGCTTAGCAAAACCGTAGTAGAATCTGCTGAGTTTGAGTTTTTGTTTAACAGCATATCAACATCTGTGGATTATCTAATGCAAAAAAGGAGGGCTTTCAAGGTAGTTTTTAATGTTCAGTTATAGTGAGAAGTTTGATTTAGTCTGGTTTTGATGAAAATTTTTATTTTTTATTTTTGAAAACCGAAGATGTCTTCCAGTTTTCTTATTAAAAATGTATTTCTGGTTATAAATTTTTCCTTAAAAATGTGTTATGGTAATAATTTTTTCCTTAAAAAATGTGATATGGTAATAATTTTTTTTCAAAAATGTATTGTTGGTAATATTTCTTCCTTTAAAAATGTATATTTTTCTATAAAAATATATTGTCATATATCAGTGAGTTAAGTGCCATACGTGATACACTCCTGGGCGATCATGGATCGAAAGCGACATGACTGACTGGGCAAAAGATTATCCCGCAGTAGTTTGCCATTGCTTTCTGCGGTAGACTGGTTGCCGACCAAGTCTATAGAACCCAATCTGTCCTGCTATTTAACCCATAACTCGAAGGGAGAGACGGATTAATACCTTTCCCAAGGGTATTTGCACGTAAGTAAATACAATGTATTCAACTGGAATTCGAACTCTTCTCCCCAGTTTCTCGTTCCGAGCCGATGTCCACTGTACCACAATTTTATACTTTCCAGTTTGAGACTTAACTATTTCCCCATAGCTGCACTATGCTAGCACTCCTGATCAGGGTGAAACTGAGAACAACAGCAATTAAGAGGTGGTTCTATGCTCTTCACAATCTCCCAATCAGAGACCTTGCTCCCAGATGCGGTTTACCGTCATACCCTGGATACCATAGCCATACTAGAATACAAATATTCTAAAAACATTATCCCCATCATGTCATCCAGTCTCTTTTTGGGTCCTTACGTATTATCGGGAGGACCTTGAACAATTGGTTTGCCGACAGTCGTTTGCCGTTCGTAACTGCCGTCCGTTTCTTCTACTGTTGGGCCAAGGACTTGACCTCAATCAAATGGTGCGAAGAACAACTGGACATCGCCGATAAGACTACAATTGACTGGAATTCGTATATGCGAGAAGCACTGTGGCACTGCACGTCACCATTTGGAGTCGTATTTGGCCGAATTCATGTGGCGGAAGCATGTTGCCTGTACTGATGTCTTTGAGTCACTTTTGGAAGCAATTGCGACGTTCTGGCCTCCGGAATTACAAATGTAATGTTATTTTATTGTTTTAACCGTTTCAATAAATAATTTATTTTAATTTTTGAGTCGTTTTTTTAAAGGTCCTCCCGATAATACGTAAGCACCTCTTTTTGTTTACCATTTACATGCATCAGGAGCAAGATATACGCGATATATATTTTGGTAAAAACTACTGCATAACATCCAAGTAAGAACTTAGACAAAAATGCATTCATGGTCAGCTTTTCGATTGAGGTTTTTCTGAAGTATTCTTTCATGATCCGGCAATGAGGATTCCACCGCTACAACAGCACAAGCATGGCGTGGCAGGCTCTTGAAGACAGGTTTAACTGAATTAAATTCAAAAGAGGGACAAGTTTATGATATACCATCGTAATTCACTAAGTCAAAACATGTACGTGTTAACATCACCAATTAATTAAGTTCAGAAGCAATGAACACAGCGAATGTGTATTATTTTTGTTATTACTGTTTTTTTTTAAATACGCCGATTAATGTCTAATGCCTCGCCCCCAGAACAAACCTAGCTTAATTCTTATTTTCTTCATAGAGTAGGATAAAGAAAAGCTAGCTGTCATTGGTTTCTAGCACCATAGTGATTTTTTACCTAGAAAGACACGTTGGCAAATTTCCAGGTTACAGCGAAATATTAAAAATATTGAATGATTGATTGATTGCTGATAAAGAGAAAAGACTATTCATACGTTTGTAGTTACACACTCATATGCATAAAAGATAACAATACAAGACCCAGGAGAGAAGACTTATATAAAAAAATTAAAGCTAATAATAAGGCGTGTAATATGATGTAGATAATTGTTTATTCCTTGTTGGAATTGTTGAAGTAAAAAATGAGTACTTTTTGTCCAATATAAGAAGAAATCACTCATGTTATTATAGTCTGTGAAAGATGAATTGCATAAATGGTCAGTGTAACCTCATATTTCCATGCAAAAAGAACAGAAAAAAATCCATATATAACTAATTACGTATAAGCTAAAAGTTCACTGCGCCGTCTTTTCTGAAAATTACACGCAGCAGATAACCAATTTATTGAATTAAAAAAGAAAGAAATTGGACAATTTTGCATATGCCTATTATTTTAGCTATAAGAAGAATTACACACACACACACACACACACACACACACACACACATATATATATATATATATATATATATAGATATATATTCTATTGTTTGAGCACGTGGCTGTAGATGAGAACGTTCGTTTTCTGACCAAGAAACCTGAGTTCGAATCTCACCATGATCGCCTTCTCAGGGAGCTCACTTCTTCATGTTATTGGTCCGTAGGAGGGGATTTCAGCGTGTGACACCTTTGGAAAGTGCCTGAAAACCATACCACGTGCTGACCCAAATCCTTTGAGTTAAATTTTGTAGACGGAAATATTTTGTAGCTAGAACGAAGTTACATGTAACCTTTACAGAGGGTGTGTTCGTACAGGGCTTGTTCAAATTATTGTTTACACCAGAAACTGTAACTAAGGTCTGCTCAGAATAGTTGCAGTACAAACTACAGGTGGGCTACGCAGGTATTGCTAAGCACAAATCTGCCTGGTTGGATGTCTGCAACGGCGATTATCCAGCTGCCTTGGTTGATGGGCATCCTCGATTACGAGTGGTTAACCATTATATTTCATTGAATGATATAGATAGATTGTGTATATTTTGATACTGATCCTTTCTACTTCGCTGTTCCGATTTTTGATGTTAACATAAAATGTATCAATGGAGGCGCAGTAGTTTTTATAACTCAAATACTATCGATCTTTTCAAAAATCCTATGATAAGTTTTTGTTGTTTAATGCATTCTGTTGTAATAATGATTTATTAAAACACGTTCGAACACGCTCTGTTCAAGTTATTTTCAAATTTCATTTTATTCATTTCAGTTGTAGAGTTTTTGTAAAACAAGGGAACTGACCGGAAATTGGTAGAAATGCAAAATGTCATTGAATGTATCGTTTATGCACATTAATATGCTGCTGATACTCTCCTAATAAATCTTATTGAATATTGCTCGGTTGATTTTGATATAAATATTAATATCAATTCTAAAATAACTATCAAAGAGCGTTTTTTGTACAAAAACTCACCATCACAACAGATGCATACTTTGTCGTTGTCACAATAAATTTGTCTTTGTATTTTAGCCTTAAGTAAGATCTCGGAAATGATCGAAAGTAATTGGATTAGAAAAAGCCATGGCGCTTTCCTTGATGAATTTCAATAGACACAATATGTCTATATTATTTACTGAAACACATACACACACAGATCTCAACTCATATATATATATATATATATATATATATGAGTTGGGATCAGCCGAATTCGCTACCATGCTTTCGACCCTTTTGCTTTCCTCGGGTAATTTTTATATAAAAGTCGAAACCATGGTAGCGTAATCAGATGATCTCCCCAAATTAAATATCTAAATTCTCGACATGTTAAAGATTCGTTTTCCTTCAAACATCTGTTGAGCATTTTCTAATACAACTGTTGACTGCTCAAATTTAAATCTATCTTATAACTGTTTAGTATATATATATATATATATATATATATATATATATATATATATATATGGTCTCCACAAAATATTTGCACAATTTCAAAACACATTACCAGAAACTCAGTAGCAATAGTTACTAAATATTGAAGCGTATTATTAAGGTTCTTTTAATGATATTAATAATCTTATTAATGTAAAGTTTAGTTGTTTCAGACTGTTTTTAAAGAAGTACATATACAAAACTTGAATGTCGCTTAGATTGTTTTCGTGCAGAGTATGATGTCCTTATTTCTTTTATAATTATTTCACTCCAAGCAAGGCAGTTTTACTGCCACTAGTGCGCAGGGGTTACATAAGAGGAGATTGATGAAAAAGAGGAACAAGTTATAGCGGGTGTCGGAGAATGGGTAAGAGAATGATGAGAACACAGGTTTGAAGAGAGCTGATGAGAGTAGAGTGGTCAGGGAAAAGAACATGTGCGAAATGATGCAAGTCAGACAGATATGAGATGTCAATTGAGCTTACATTTTAATTTTTGGTGATTGTAAGTGTCAGGGAAGCAAGTATACGGATGGGAATTCCACAGGCTGGAAGTGCGAGAAATAAAGCTGTGGGAGTAGAAGTTGATGATACATTTTATTGGTTTCACTATAAAAGGGTGGGGTATAGTTGTTAGTCTAGTAGCTAGAGTAGTTCATGCAGAGTGGGCACCAGGGTGCTAAGCTCGGAGGAGGAGAAGCCGTGAAAGTATTAAACATTTATTAACTATTTGCATAGAAATTTTACTATTTAGTTCATATGATGTAAACATTTTAACATTATTCAGATTTAGTCAAAGTGAGAGAAAACGCTAAAGGATAAACAGTTCCGGAGAGTCATGATCGCCTAAATGAACGCGGCTGAAAAAGGGCGACTATAAATTAATCCTGAGATGGTGCAAATAAAAAAACAAGTGAATTTTCCAAACATTAATTGTTTTCTAGATAAGCCCAAAAGCAACAATTCAAATAATTGTGATGTATTTATAGTCTCTTTGTGAAGTGATATAGAGTTGTTATGTTAACATCACATATGTTCTCTTTGAATGTCATAAAAAATATATCATATTATTATTAGTTAAGTAGCTATTTAACTAAGTTAATTCAAAACAAATTTTGGCTGGTTGATCAAGATATTAAAATCATTTTTATTAAATATTTAGAAGTGTAGATCTATAAATAAATACAAAAAAAAAGATTATTATGACTTCGCCTACTGCAAACATTTTTTTCCATTTCAGTATTCGTTTCTGAGTGAAAACATAAATTCTCTATTCATTCTCCTTTGTATCTTTAATCTAAGTGGCTACAACAAATGTAATCTACAATGATGAATTTAATACTGATCTAAATATTTCATTAGTGTTTTGATTAAAATGTTGAAATATGTTTGTGTTTGACGATGCGAAGTTCTTTCGACAAAGAATAAAAATAGTTTTCTCGTGAATCTGTTTTATTTATTTTTGTTCATTTTCATGCGAAGTAAGTTCAAAGCTTGTTATATTTATCGTTTATGAACAATAAAGAGGAAAACCTATTTTCTAATAAAACGACACAAAGAATAATGATGTTTACATGCCTCAAGATATTTGCGAACTCATTCAAATACTGACTGTGAGGGATTAACTATATATATATATACACATTTTCACAAGGAATACGTCTCGCCATTTAAATATAAACCAGTCATTTGTCGTATGCTTGTGTACGTATCAATCTGACCGAATTTGACCTCCCTGCACCGTCAGACTGTAGAGAGATATCTTGGCAACCAAGCAGTGCAGGCAAAAGACTTTGCCATTTACTTTGTGGTTACCATAGAAACCAAGAGCAGCAAATTGGTTGATGAAGATTGATTGGCAAATTTGAATGACCACATTGTCTTAAATCAAAACGTAGGCATCATTCTACCAGATATATTGGCCATTAGAAAGTCTATGCTGTCAAATACTCCAGTAGAACAACGAAGGCTGGACATGCGTGAAGTTCAAATATATATTATGCGCATGCGGGTTGACACATCAAACAAACCTTTTTCAAGGTCTAGCAGCTTCTCTACGGATTGTCTCCAGTTCATTGTGATTAATATCCTTGATTGGGCTAATAAACTAAACCACATCATGCTGGATCTATGCCTGTATTCACATACTTCTAACAATATTCACCCAAACAGTTAGACACATACACATAATAATCTATACGTAATATTAAAGTGTGATATACTTATAGATCTAAACTTATTTCTAAACGGAACTTTGTCTCTGTGTGTGTGTGTGTCTGTCTGTGTGTCTGTCTGTGTGTGTCTGTGTGTGTGTATCCGTTACCTATAGACAACAAAACGGCTGAACCGATTTTCTCGAAGATTCACACAGTTGTACCATAACCGTCTGTGAGTGTTCTTTCCTAGGTTTTGTGTTGAGGTACCCCCGATAAATATCGAAAATCGATAATAAAAAAATTCGGGTGATAGAAGGAGTGGTCCGATTTTAATCAAATTTGATACACTCATAGATAAAGACATAAGAAACAATATTCAGAAAATCGATAATATATATATATGTATATATAAAAGTGAAGATGTTTGTGTGTGTACCTGTTTATCTGTCTGTATGTCCTTTATACAAATCCACAATTTTTATCCGATTCTCACTAAACTTCACAAATGTTCTTTAGGCTGAGTCGGAGCTGCAGGACCATGGATTAGTTTTAAATCTTTCATTACACCCGAGCAACGCCGGGCTATACTGCTAGTATATATATATATATATATATATATATATATATATATATATATATATATATATATATCAAGATGTTTATGTGTGTGTCTGTTTATCTGCCTGTATGTCTGTATTTTTTCAGCCCTTTTATTTTAGTTTTTACTTCAGGTTTTGCTCTAAATAGATATAATTGTAGTTCTTAGTCTGAGGCATGATACCATTTACTCAGAGGACTTATTTAGCCTTCTAAATTCATTTTATGACGAAAAAAATTTATTTCATATCGATACCAGGAAATCAAAATTTGACTGACATCCATTCATTTTTCTTTCAGTCCACGGTTTCGCTTTAACTGTAAACAAATATAGCTTTTTAGTCTTCTGTTGCAACGTCCAAGAGTCTGAGCTCCAGAACCATGGATTAGTTTTAAAGCTTTCATTACTCCCGAGCAACACTGGGTTATACTGCTAGTATAAAACATACCAAAAGCTAACACAAGAATGAAGACTGAAACTATTTAAAACAATTGTTTTCTTAGAACCCGCCGTTGATATTATTAGTCTGTAGACGCATAACACTGTTACCAAGGCAAAGACAATACTGGCTCCGATCACGAATAACTATCTGCTCTGTCCCAGAACTTGTAACTGGGTTCTGTTCAGCATAATTGCATTATGGTCCACCTTTTACCTGTGCAAGTTTTGAAGAATAACAAAATGTTTCTTCTAAAGCATCTATTTCATTTTCATATGACTGAAGGAAAGCTCTATATATATATATATATATATATATATATATATATATATACGACGGAATTCGTGAGGAGCGGCGCACTTTATCAAGCTTAATTCCTTACTTCTTCGTCACGAGGGCCCGTGTTACAGTTAGTATAACATCAGCTTAATAACCACAATTGTCTGGGTTCGATTCCTGGTAGTGGATGCCCACTGCTGTTGCAGTCCCAAATGTAAGACGAAACGGCCGTCGCGCGCTTCACCTGTTCAAAAGACGTGGGTGGAGTGTAAACCGGGCGACAGTTAAGTCTACCTACTCCAATTGAGAACAAAAAAATAAAGAGAAAAGAAAAAAGAAGTGAAAGAAGATTGGAAGAAAAAAAAGAAAGTCGGGAACCACATCCTAAACAGGAAACAAGGGATGAGCCTCTTCACTTGTTCAAAAGTCTTAGGTGGAGTGTGAAACGAGCGACAAATGAGAAATTTACAAAAAAGATGAAGACACCTATTTCAACAATGTAAAGAATTTAAATAATTACAATACTTCATTCTGTCAAAATAGTTATTTCATAAGTATCATTAGTTATCTTTATTAATTATTTTAATGCACTTAATTTCTGAAACATGGTGTTCAAACAAACTAGGAGGAGTAGCAAGCTTATTGTCAGTCAGTTAAGTGCCATACGTGATACACGCTTGGGTGATCATGTCGCGAAAGAGACATGACTGACTGGGCAGAAGATTATCCCGCAGTAACTTGCCGTTGCTTTCTGCGATAGACTGGTTGCCGACCAACGCTATAGAACCCAAACTGCCTTGCTATTTAACACAACTGGAAGAAATAGACGGATTAATACCTTTCCCAAGGGTATTTGCGCGTAAGTGAATGCAATGAATTCAGCTGGAATTCGAACTCGGCTCCCCGATTTGTCGTTCCGCACCGATATCCAATGCACCACATCGCACATCCAAGCTTATTGTACATTGTATTAATATTTTAGAAAGATTATCATTCAAAGATTTCTCAAACGTGAATATATAAACTGTACGCAAACAAAAATTATGAAGAAATGTTAATTGCTAAATGCCATCAGGTTAAAGAATGGAGTAGTTTTAATTAGCTGATATACGAACTTGTTCTCGGAAACTAACCGATTAAAATACACTTCTAGACTTTCTACTTGAATTATATCTATTCCTAAATTAATTTCGAATTTTCGTATTTTTTTCAGGGTTTTTTTTTGCATTTCCTTTTGCGTTATGACTTATAATTTTTGTCATCGCAATGTTTTCTCAAACTTTTTGCAATATGTTTTGTTCCGAATTATACTATCGACAACTTGCAATACCACTCCGTTTTAAAATGGTGTCTTTAATTTCATTTTCTTTTGTAAATATTCTATGCGAATCTATCACAACTGCCTTTCAGAAATTTATAGAAGAGTTTTATTGTAGGGAATCTAAGAAATATTGGAAGCAAATGGACAATATTTCGTGATAGAGACAGTTCGTTTGATTTGGAATCTCCACCAGTAATTTATTAATATTTTAACGACATTTTATTGACAACAATATTTACCGGGTATTTGGCTTTGTGTAGGGAGATTTATGAACTCGCATACTCTATTCTGCTCTTCATGTCCACATATAAATAACTTTTATTAACATCCGGTGAATTGCCAGTAAAACCATTATTTGAGGAATATTACGACTACGATCTCCAGAAATTGTTTAATAAATTTCCGTAGAATTTTACAGTGGTTGAAAGCTTGTCAAACCGTCAAGGTTTTTCGATCAACATTTGTTTTCTCTTTGTACACAATACAAAGAGCATCTTCTCAAGTATCAAATATACTGAATGATACTTTATACATTTAAAAATCTGCCCCGATCTTAATGAAGTGAGTTGCATGAAGAAAAACAAAATATATATACTGGATGCAGTCAGCCATTTTGGTAAACTGACACGTCAAAATGTAAACAGACATACACGAGAAGCAGCTTGACTGTCAATGAATTCCGTTATTATTTATGTTCATATCTTATATCTGTGGCCCTATCTATATTATTAAAGTTAGAGATTAGATATAGACAATTCATGTCAATCTGACAATGAATCACTTCATAATCACGTATAAACATGGCGCAATGGGTAAATTGTAATCTAATGTACGCAAAAAGAAAATAAAACTGACATCTGATTGTAACAGATATATTTAACAAATTATACAAGAATACATTGAAATATTAAGAGTAAATTTAATTAATAAAATAGCCATTTACTTCAACCATGGTTCCAGAAGATTTTAGAATCTTCTGCAACTCTCCTGGAAGGCATCCTTGCTTACGTTTGTGAATACTGCCATAATCCAGGTCCTTGCTTCGTCTTTGGAGTTACAAGGAGTTGTGTTGGTTTCTCACTGAACTGTCGCTCATATATAATCATCAAGAAAGCTGTTATCTGGGGAGTTAGGTGGCCCGATGTAAGGAATAATGTGGTCGTTGAATTTGTCTGACAGACATAACTGTGGGTCATTCTGATTAGGTGGCATACTGCAGTGTCCTTCTACCAGAAATAAGTTCTTGGAAACAACCACTCTCATTATCCATATCAGCAATACCACCTCAAGGCACTTCATGTAGGCCTCTGTGTTCAATCTGTGGGAAGATGAATGAAAACAACTTCGCCATCTTTACTGATCATTTCACACACCATTATGTTGGCTTCATATATCATTCAAATATATCATCCAAATTTTTCTGATTCATCTGTATTCTCCTCCGATTGACACTCAAGCACTCTGAACAGTTCGTATTGGAGCCTCGGGCACGAATGCGAAGGATGCCGTTTCCAAATTGGTGTTGGAATGAATTTCGTCATGGTCTTCTTGCTCATAGATGATGCTTAACTGACCATGCAATACTGTGCAATTAATAACATTAATAACAACGAGCATGCGAGAAATCAAATATATGTCATGAAAAAACTGTAAAAACTAATATACACACATAGTCTAGTATATTGAATGTTTTGTAAAATAAAGATTCTGACCCAATTTCTAGTCGCGCATGGTACTCGAGAGCTAGGAATACACACAAACACAAACACACACACACACACACATACACACACACACATATATATATATATATACGTGTGTGGAGGGTTTATTTGTTTAAAAATGCTGATATGAATAAAAATATGTCTGCAAAAAGACATAAGATTAAAGACAAAAATCCTTCTTAATCGGTACAGAAATAAATATATGATTAGAATACGAATATGTATTAAATTTCAGAAAGTTCAACAATATTCATCTCGTTAACTCTAAAAATTAAGGTACACGATACTAATTTAATGTCTAATAAATGTGAGCAAATTTTCATTCCTAACAGATATTTAAATTTTCTGATGCCAACATTCATGACCTGAAAAAATATAAAATTTTAAAGAAAACTGTTATATATATATATATATATATATATATATATATATATATATATATATATAACAGCTATTTCCAAATATAACTCTGACATCTACATATGTTATATGGCCATTTCGGAAAAAAAAAAATCTCGCTTCCTCAGCAACGACCAAAATCAAAATTTTATTGCTAATATGAGACAAAACTTCACATACCGGAAGGCTACTCAAAATAATTTTAAACACAGAAATTTTACATTAAAGGGAAAAAGAAAGTAAGTAAAAAAAAAAATAAAAGCAGGAATAATAAAATACTAACTATAGAGTTATCACTAACACATTATGACCTGCAGCGAGAGAGTACCATCAGACGCGTGTGAATACGGCATAAGAACAGTAATATGCGGTAAATCCGAATACGGTACCGTGAAGGCAGTCGCTTAAGCTTAAAGAATTTTGATAAATATAGAAAACGCTACAGTCAAACTGAAAAGGATAGCGCTTGCTATAATTTATGCTGTAAATAAATTTTACATCATGATATTAAAAATGAAACCTATACTGAAGACCGATCATAGTCTATTAATAAGTTTATTAGGTTCTAAGGAAGGGGTTCCCAATCATAATACAAAAAACAAAAAATAAAGAAAACTACAGACGTAGGCTATAATTATACTGAACAATGATTTCAAAATGAAATTTTCCTGTCAAAAGATGTCTTGATACTGTTATTGATTCGCTGGAAACCGAAAGTGAAATTAAAAGCGTTTGTGTAATACTTTTAAAGAATTACTCGTTAGGACAAAAGATAGCAAAATACATTCTAAAAATGATACATTTATTGAAGAAAACATGAATGACGTTAAGTTGAAATCTAGTCAACCTAAATTAAAACTGGTAACATTAATACAGCATTTTCTCTTTGTGATGGAGTACATTTGTACGTAGAAAGAGTAGTAATAACATTATCACTCTAAAAATATACTGAAAAAATTAAACACAGGATATTTGGGAGTAGGGGGAATAGATAAGAAACTACGTTTGTTGGCAAAAGATACAGTTATTAAACGTTATGTTTCTAATTCATCTAAAAAGCTTAAATTTATACAATATTAAGCATGACCGAGGACTAATAATCCATGTGCAAGACTACACATGAACGTTACTGAATCACTAGACAGTTTATATTTATAATATTTGCGATTGACAGTTTCACAAAATGCCTCGAGATATTAAACGGCAAACAACCTACTATCTCAATAATGATTTTAATTCTGAACCAAACTTTTTCCAAGGTTTGGATTACTTCACATAAGTTCCTTTACTTCCGATAATGGAACTCAATTTACATCCAGTGTGTTTTAAAATTTAAGCAAAAACATACGCATGTCTCTCTATATATAACCTTTTCACATATGTATTTACAGGTAAAACAAAATTAATTTTTATAATGGGTAAATATATAGCCGAAAGCCCTGCTAAATACATAAATTTTGGACAAATCCTACACTATTTGAGTTCTCAAAAGAAAGAAATCTTAAGAGCACCTGAAAAATATATAAAAGAAAATTAATTAATCTTTTATGTTATTTTAATTAATACACATATATATATGTGCCCGGGGATAGTGTTTTTGTAGTGGTGGTATTGTATTATTATTATTATTATTATTATTATTATTATTGTAAGAAGATGATGTATGTTTTTTAATCGATATCTGTTTATTTGTTTTTAAACATGAAATTAATATTAGACAGTCTACAGATCGAACTAATATTGATTTTCTTTTATTAGTTAAACCACGTCTAAGCCAAATGTAAACTACCAATCCGGCTACAGAAAACCATCATAATAAAAGAAGTTTCATTTAGGCTATTTCGAAAATACATACTGCTTGGTTCATATTTTCCTACCGGAAGCGTAAAACGAAATAATGTATTGGATTTTATACGCTGACGCTATTTCTTGTTGTTTTAAATATTTTATTTTAGTGGGTACACATATTTGAGTAGACGTATTTTAAACAGTGAGATTAAAGCTAAGTGAGTTCAGGTTTTGTATGTGCTAATCAACAGGTCTCATTTCAATGCCAATATTTTTACGAAATATGTCTCTTATGATCTATAGTGTTTTGTATATAGCTATATAAGTAATTTACACATAGCCTGCAAGCTATGTGTAGATTACTGCTCGAAGTGACATATATCGCTTCCAGTGGAGGCCGGAAGCTCTAAAATATTGACACTGATTAAAATTAAGTGTCTTCCTTTGTTCATGCGCATTTTTTGTCACCGGCTGCATTGCATTTTACCTCGCTTATTGCAATATTTCATATTAAAGAAAAGGGATTTTCACTTATAAAATAAAAGGCTAAATCACCATAAAGATTCATATTTGATGAGGATTTGATAGACTTTAACCATGAATCACTGCCGAACAGCAATGAAACATATTATGTTAATCAAGTTGTAATTCATTTAATGAATCATTTTTTAATAAAATGCAAAAATAAAGCATTTCCACTCTAATTAAGTTATACTACCACAAAGAGGACATTTCACGTCCGAAGAAAGTTTGTGTAAAATAAAAACTACCATGAAAGTCATACTAAACGAGAAAGACAGTTGCAAATTTTTAGACGGATAGAGAAATAAGGTTTGACCCAAGACTTTTTAGAGGTAGTGAAAGCTGGAAATAACAGCGTGTATCCTATTTAACAAGGAAATGAAAGTAGAACATGAGATAACGGATTGGAGAAAATTCAAAAGTTATTTCGAGAAACAAAATAACAGGATTTTGGCAAGAGTATTCATCGCCACATTCTGCATAGACATGTCATATAAAAGAATTTAAAGTATTTCGGTTAAAACATTGACCGTTAAATAAATGTTTTAAGTTTTACAAACAGAAGTATTATATTATTTTTTATCTTCACTTATATAACAGGCAGGTGCAGAAATTTAAATACCAGGGAAATATTCTAACAGAAAATAGATAATGCTATGACATTTTCATTTAAGTGTCAGAAAGTTGATTGGCGAAATTAATTAAATGAAAATTAATTAAATGATAATTAATTAAATCATGCTGGAGATACTTCCAGTGTGATAATACTGGAAGTATCTCCACCGATGGCAATTGCGATGGTTCTTTCAGTGTTTTTGTGGCCTGCTGAGTTAATATTGGTTTCAATTCAATTTGTTGTGCTAGTCTCTCCTGTTGATCATTCCTGAGAACCCATCATTCTTGTGCAGTTTAGTTGGTTTATTTTTCTTAAGCTTACTTAAACAATGGCGTATTATGAGGGTTAATGTTAATGAAACTGATACAATTATTAAGCTGATGGCTATTATCAAAATTATCCAGCTAGAACTAACCCTCTGTTTACTTTCTGTTGGGAAATTTTCCTCTCGAAGTACATCGAGTTCATGAATTAATTCCCTTAGATTCATTTTCCTTAGAGGGCTTAATACATTCGGGATTGATTGCGGCGTTATGTTTGGGAATTCTTTTTTTATCAGAGGTTCCCAAAGGCCTAATCTATTGGTAAGTGTGGCATTAATCAATTGTAAAAAGGAGTCGCTTGTCTCAAATTTTTCTTCAGCTTGGTAATAGGGAGGAAGGATTATAGTGCCGCCATAAATCCCACAGCCTAATAGAGGAAATATTTTGAGTGTTTTTGGAGGTCTCCCGGTACATTCCTGAGATAATTCCGACTCATCCCTTGAGGTTATCGCCCATACCCTATCGGTTATCCTAATAGGAGGTTTAATTTAGTCGGTCAACTAATGAAAAGGTAATTTGTTCCGGTTACCTTTAACACCTAATTCTTTTCAATCTCTCTCTCTCTATATATATATATTCCCTGCTCAATTTTATCATTTTTTCTTTTATTTCCTTTTTCACATACCTCCATTCATACTTACATATACATTTTTCTGTCCTTTAATGACTAGTTTAGATTTTATCCAGCACCCATCCTTAATTCCCTGGGTCACAAGTTGGCGCAAGCTGGTCATCAGTCATAATATGGGATTTGCCAGATCTTATGTCATCTCCCTTTTTATTTTGACTTAATCTGTATTTTATAGGCGCCATTGAGTATTACCAAATATTCATACCTGCATTTTCAAGGATAGCTACCCCTTTTATAGCTCTCACAAAAAAAATACCCGTTTTTAAGTGGACAAATGATTGTCAGCGATCATTTGATATGCTAAAAGATCAACTGTTAACGATTCCACTATTGGCCTACCCAGATATGAATAAACTAATGATACTGTATACAGATGCAAGCGATCTGTGTATTGGTGCATGTCTAACCCAACCTTGTCCTGCGAATGACGGCCCTGTCCCAGGAATACCGGAAAAAGTACCTATTTACTTTCTTTCTCACGAATTAACATCTACCCAACAGAAGTGGCCTGTCAAAGAAAAGAAAGCATTTGTTATTGTATATGCTCTCCAAAAACTTCATTGTTATTAAACCATTATAAAAAGAAATTCATTCTGCGTATCCAACATTTTTAAGAACCAAGTGTAGTAAACTGAGGTCATTAAGTATAAAGATATCTACACCCAAGCAGAAGAGTCTGACCTATAAATTGTCACTAAAACAAAACACTCTGCTGCTGTGACGACCTGTCAAAAATTACTTCAATTTCAAAATATAAACATATTTTGAGCCTGGGAAACATTTGGTCGCATCACTCGGGATTGAGAGCGTGTATCGCACAAGGTAATAAATCATTGATTAACCAACCACAGGGCCTGTTTCTTGTTAGTCCACCCCAATGACTGCGACTAATTGGCTGATTATCTAAACCAATCAGATGCATCCAAGGTGGGTTGTTACGACGATAGCCACTGGCAGGTAATCCCTATTGACTGACCAATCAGGAGCTAAGTATTCGGGATTCGGGCCCATAAACAGAGAACACCCAGTGCAAAGAATCGAGTCGATTCATTGTTGCTGTCCAGAACCGAATCTATTGCCACTGCATACTCCATCATTGACACTGCCTAATTGCAGTTAAGATTTCTTCGAGCTAAGGAAAGGTTTTCTGCCAGTCAACTACATTCACCCAATACTTTGCGGTGTTTGTTTTACCTTGATAAAAATTATTTTATACCTGTGTAAATAAACGTTTGTTACTGTTTATAACAAACGATTTTCGTCCTTCCTTTGATGGTGTGGCGATTATTCTCCTTCTGTGACGCCAAATTCAACGCTCCATCGACTGAATTGTATCCATCCCCCGCTTTCACGGATCTTAAGAAGCAACGTGGGCGCGGAAGAAATCAGAGAACAACCAGTCTGGAACATGTGGTAATCACAAAACCATCGGCTAACCCGATATCGTGAAAATATAGTACCACAATGTGGGACTTTCCGAAGTCTTATTGTCATGGCCAAGGAGGTACACCAAAAGCGAAGTAGAATACTGACAGACAGGAAAACTTTATTGGAGACAAAGAGAAGAGTACTAGACTATTATGTGATATCTGTCCTCCTATATGGCAGCTAATTCTGGACGATCTCCTCAAAGATGAAAGAGAAACTGGAAGCAACAAAATTGTGGTTCTACAGAAGTATGCAGAGGATACAATGGACCGAAAACGTGAGCATGGCAAGGTTTTGGAGAGAATGTAAACGAAAAAGAAATTTATACTTAGCTTCACGAACAGACAGCAGATTTTTCTGAGAAAGGTTATAAGGAAGGAGGACTTGAAGATTCTGATATTCGCAGAATGGATAGAAGAAAGAAAGACAGGGTAAAAGAACGCAAGACATAATTGATGGGTTTGAACAAGTAGATGACAGGACAGGTTTTGGAAGTGATACCAAGAGAAAAGTCTTAAGAACTACATGGGATAGAAGGAAGTAGAAATATTCGATCTACTACGTCTTAAAGAAACACATAAGAGAAGAAGATATGGAAATATTCAGATTTTCTAATGTTCTCTTTATCCTGATATACATTTAATTATTACACATATTAGCACCGGTTTTCCGTTATCCGTAATGACTTAAATCGAAGGATCAATGACTTAGATAAAGTTTGAGCGTTCTCAGATTCCCAAAATAATCTTTTATATCTACCTACCACGATGTCGAGAGCTGTGTCTCTTTGACTGTTGTGGCTGATGTGAAGACCGACAAATACTAGTGTATGGCTGACTGATCAGCGCTTCAACATTTCTTTGAATGGTTCTTTTTTGGGACCCAAAGCAACGAGCAAGCCTTAAAACTACGCGCCTATTTTAGAGCAATGTTATTCTCTTTACTTATTTCTTGCGCTATTAAATTAGGTAACCGTTTCCCACTAAAATATTTTCATGAGTGAGAAATTTCAATAATGTTTACAATATAAACCAAAGGTGACTGCGTCTTTGTATTACTACATTTCAGTTTACAAAATATAATCAAGAATGATCTATGTTAGATTTGCAGAAGACAACTTGTATATTTATGCTTATCAGATGTGATTGAGATAAAAAAAAAAAGATAAGAAAAAGACTACTTAGTTAATTTAACGGCATATCAGCATTAAATGATGAATCTAAGTCTGATAAGAAAAAAATCACAATCATTTCGTAATTTACAGGCAAAACTTGATCTCAAAATTCTTGGCCCAAATTCAATCAGAAAGTGACCCATTTAGGAATAGCTTCGTCCCTTTATAGAGGCGTATTTATCTACCGGAAAATTCGAAGGTACAATTCTAAACAATCCAGTAATTATATTGTTTAAAGGCACACATTGCGATAAAATAAATCTAGTATTTGTATCTATAGCATGTAAACCACAGTACTTCTAAAAATTAATAAACATTTAAGAACAGATTGTTATGACTTACACAGCAACATTTATGGCAGTAAAATATATTAGTTGTTTTTTTAATCGTCTCACCCTTGTAACGTTGTACTACCACTGCTGTGCAAGGGACTACATAACAGGAGAGCAAAAAGTTACATTAGAAGAGAGCGAATAGTAAGAGGAACAGGTTATAGAAGTGCCAGAGAATAGTTAAGAGAAAGATGGGGATACTGGTGTGAAGAAAGTTACGTGAGAGTAGAGCAAAATTGGACAAGAAAAGTGACAGAGGGTGTCAGGAAAAAGAAAAAAGTATGGGAGCCAAGTAGATAATAAATTGAAATTGACGTTGCAATTAAACGCTTGGAGATTGTAGCCATCAGGGAAGCACGCAGAGGAAATGGAGGTCTACAAACGGGAAGTGCGAGAAAATAAACTGTTATAGTAAAAGAGGAGGTTACAGTTAATTATTTTGACTGAAAAAGGTAGGACCTTGTTGCCAGTCAAGTTGATCGAGTAAATTCGTGTAGAGGAGGCACCAGGGAGCTACGCTCGTCAGAGCAGAAGCCATGGAAATATTTTTAGAAGATACCGAGAGAAGTCACAACTGCCATTCTGGGATCGATTACATTGAGGATTCTCTTTTGGATTTTGTTGAAAGCTCTGAGATGAATAGCAGGGGCGCCCAACATTATTAAATGCACGGGCGTAGGGTTGATTCGTAAATTGGTAAGATGGATACAAGAAGAAAACAACTTCCTCGCCCAACAGAATGACTCAATATTCTTAGCAATAGATTTAGCTGTTAATTCAATGTAGTCGTTCCACTTAAAGTTGGTTGAGAGTGGGGCCGAGCAGGAGCAGTGTATTAATTTCCGGGAAGCTAGCTTAATCCATGCTGATGACCGGGGATAGAAGAGATAGTCTATGTTGTTTACAAGATAGCATCTTCGTTTTAGAAGCATCTAAAGCCATTTTTACACCAGTTCACCACAGATTAGAGACTTGTTTTAAGATCAGCGGCGTCGTTCCTTAATCAGCCTCGGCAGATTTCTTATCGAGGCGGGAGTAAATTGTTGTGTCGTCAGCGTAAATGCCAACTTAGGAATTGGTCACATCAGGGAGATCGTTGATAAAGATAAGAAAAAGCGTCGGATCTATGATAATGCCCAAGGGGACAACCAAGTTCGTATGATAGGATCTGGAGGCATTCGTTTTACATTTTAAAATGGCCAATAGTCACTCAAGGTAGTGAGCGACTTTCTTGTGATGTATGTAAGAAAGTCCACCAATTGAAGTTAATGGGTTTAAACAGTTTATAAAGTTTAACTGTTGACTTTAAGATCATTCAAGTGATCTGTTGTTTGTTAGACAATAGTTCTTGCAAAGGATCTGTCCGAATGGAACTTATTTCTTAATATAAACATATGAAGAAAATTGGTTGAATCACCGTTCTGTATTTTGTATAAGGTATCCCAGTTGAAAAGAACAATGTTCGTGAGTCTGCGGAATAGAATTTATTGGAATATATGCCATGAAAGTAATGCGAGAGCAGCGAGTAGTTTGAAGATTATTGTTTTTTAGGAAAAAGGTGGTAGGTTTTCATCCTTCCTAAGGCTCCGTAAAGGCTTTTGAATTTTATCAAGAGAGGCGAGTGAGGACTTGGTGAGCCTACGAAATAGAGTCAATACGAATACATGAAATGAAAGTGACGTGAGGGTAGTGAGAAGCTCAAAAGATTTTGCTTTTATGAAAGAGGCTCTTACGCTTAATCATCCATATGTTTGCATAAACGCTTTTGAGTTCTATGAAGAGAGGCCAGTGAGGATTTGGCAGTTCCAGATAGGAGATAACAGCAATAAACCATTCTTGGTTTGATTTGACTCTTTTACAAATAGCATGTATTACTGAAGCGGTAAATTTAGACAAGCATTTATCCAGTATCTTAAGCAATAGATCATGGATATATGTTCCACTCTAGATCTGGGAACAACATGCGTCTTAAGAGCTTTCTTGAGAGAACACTCATCCCTTATATTTAGTCGATCTGGAGCAGTAAATAATGGATATATTAAATAAAAAGTTTTCACATTTCATAAAGCGAATCTGGACTTAACATTACATGCAACATTTCATGATAAGGTTCTTTAATATTTACAGTAATTCGCTCCTCTATTAAAAATAGGTCTGATCGTTTTGATAAGGTCAGATTGGCTGTTGATTTATGTAGCGAGAGCGTATTTTGTGTATTCTACGACAAAAAATATTACAAAGAAAAATTAAAGAAACTGTTAGCACAAAAAGAGATGCTATAAGCTATGCAAATGATTTTTTATTCCTGTCTGGCATAGCCAATCAGAAAAAATGTCTTGGGAAATTAAGGTCATTTTTCTTTGCTAAGAGTTAGTATTAGTTTTTGAGCTTGGTGAGCGAATATCAAGAAGGTACAAAAATTTAAATACCTGAGAAGTGTTCTAAAAGAACGAAAGTGCGACAAAGAGATCTGAAGTTCCAGAAGTTGAGTTTAGTATTAAGAAACAAGAAAAGTTTGCTACAAACAAAGAAGTGAGTACTGGATGTCTATGTAATGTCAGTTGTTTAATATGGCAGTGAATGTTGGACAATAACATTAAAGATAAAGGAAAAACTTGAAGCAATTGAAATGTGGTTCTACAGAATGATGCTATGCATATCAGGGATCGAGTATGTGAGCAATGATGACGTTGTGGAAAAGATGGAAACGAAAAAGAAAATTAATAGCATCAGGAAAATACAGCTAAAGTTCATGGGACATGCAATGAGGAAAGAGGGTTTGAAGAACCTAATACTAACAGGCAAGAGAGAGAAAAAAGAGAGAGTGGAGAAAGCATCGGATATATTTGAAGGGCCTGAGCAGGTGGATAACAGAACAACGTTTGTGTGGTGTAACAGGAGAAAGCTTGCTAAGAGTCACCAGGGATAGAGAGACATGGAAAGACATAATCGGCTACGTCCTAAAAGGACAGGGCAAATAGAAAAAGAAGAAAAGCTAAAGTTAGTTTCTGCTGTTGCGAGGGGAAGGTTGCATTTATGACCCCGTTTTAGTTCTTACGTTGCTTGCTGGACAGTCCACAACATATCTGAGATTGAACATAGTGTTGGCACACAGATTTCTTCTTTCATTTTAGTTTCTGATCACCCTATTGATTGATACCCATTTATATTTAGAAAAATATATCAACAATCTGTTAACAGGGACAATGAATAAACTCCAGAACGAAACTATTATCTTTTAGTAGTCTGAGATTATCATTTTTACCTTCAATCAGATTGGCTGATGATAAACTCCAAAAAAGCGATTAAATGCACTTCCTAAAACAAACATTTTCCGAGGACCTGTGGAAACATTATATCTAATCCGTTACTAGTTTTGTTGCTAAAAACTTTATTTCACCGTGTTGTGCTAGAAGTTTTATTCTCAACATTATGTATCTTACATATTTATAAATCTATCATTCGTCCATATTTTGATTATTACTGCTATTCGGATGCTTTTGCTGTATATTTAGAGATGATTAATATTATCCAAAGAATAATCTGCAATGTGATCGAATCACCTGATATCTCCGTTGCAATTACGTTCTCACTATTGCAACGTATCTTCACTGTGTCGTTTATATAAATAACTTCACAGTAGTTATTTTGTTAAAGTGTCGCTCATAGTAGCTAGATTTTATGTGTATCTCTGCAGTAGTATATTGGCAGAAAGTAATGGCAATCTATACGTGAGATCTTCCTAGTCAGTCAAGTATCGAAAGAGAAATGAACTTATAAACGTGTAGCTCGTTTGCTACTTAACTGACTAGCTTTGGTGTAAGGTTGGAACATTTTATAGTTTTTTGCTTCCTCTAACTAACCGTAAATTTAATGCTTGAATTTTCTTTAATTGCAACTCTTAATAATTAAAATCTCTTCCGGCTTCTTGCTTTCCAGTAGATTTTATAAAACGTCAATTGTTAAATTCTGATTTCTTAACTCCCGTTCTTTAATTATTCTCTCTTCGTAATAGTGTGTTTTAATCATATTTTCTGTCACTCAGTAATTGTATGCATCTTAGTGTCTTCATTATCACTATTAAGATTATTAAAAGAGATGATCTAACATTTTCTTCAATATTCCTTTAGCATTTATTATTGAAATAAGCAAAAACTAAAATAGAATTATTTGTCACGAATTCAAAACAATTTTCATCAAAAGACTGCAAAACCTGATCATCTGAGAAAATCCTCGTATATTAGGACAAACTTGTAATACTTTGAAGATCTGTTTTGAATAAACGCACCATTTCACCAAGTGAAAAATACTCTTTCAAAAATCTATCATAATCATCTAACTTTTCTTTTTTTTTAAAATCATCTCACCCCAAGCAAGGCATTCCACTGCCACTATTGCGCATGGGGTTACATAGGAGAAGGTAAAGACAAGGAGTGGTTAGACATAGGGAATGTTAGGAGGAAGGTGACAGATGAGTAAGGATAGCGAGGATGAGGGTTGGGCAGATGGGAAGAGTGTTTGATAGAATGGAAGCAGGTTAGTGTGTTAGGAGGTGTCTATTGACCTTACATTTAAACTTCTGGAGATTGTAGCCGTCGGGGAAGCAATCGTGTGGAAGAGAATTCCACAGTCGGGAAATGCGAGGAAAGAAACTATTGGAGTAGAAGTTACGGCTGCATTTTATCGGTTTCACTGTAAAAGGGTGGGATCTAGTTGTTAATCAAATTAGTATTTAGGGGGCACCAGTGATCTAAGTTCATCGGAGCAGAAGCCGTGAAAGTATTTGTAGAAGAGACACAGGGAAGCCACGTTGCGCCGGTGGGAGAGAGACTGCTGGCGGTCTGCCAAGTCGGTATCTATCACATTACAGACCCTCCTCTGAACCTTGTCGAGAAGCCCGAGAAGAACAGCAGGGGCACCCGACCAGATATGGCAGCAGTATTCAATGCACGGGCGGATGGTAGATTTATAAATGTGCAGGATAGATTTAGACGGAAAAAACTTCCGGGCCCTACACAGAGAACGACTTTCATAGCAGCGGATTTAGCAATGGATTCGATATAGTCATTCCATTTGAGGTCCGCTGAAAGTGTGAGACCAAGGAGGCGTAGTGTTTTACTATCTGGGAGGCAAGCCTGGTCCATGCTAATGGGAGGTAGGTGAGATTGACGATGATGGTTAATTTATAGTAGCTTCGTTTTCGAAGCATTAAAATTTACTAGCCATTTCTTACCCCAGTCCAATATGGATTGGAGGTCTTTTTCAATCTCGGCTGCGAGGTTAGCTTTGACGCCTACACCAGATTTTTGTAGGAGGCGGGAGTAAACTGTGGTGTCAAAACAATCTGCATATGTTAATGGCAATATATGTTTCCTTTTAAGAACTGATTTGATTTTTTACGTATTATCAACACGAGCTATTTAATAGCTGAAAGATTTTGGATTGTAAAAATAATTCATTTTTGTAAGTGAATATTGAGTTAACAAACATTTCAGAATAATAATGAATTTACAAGAAGTATTTTCGAGTATAGAAACATTCGGCATTAACTAACCGAACAGCCATTGCTAGTTTCCCAAGGAATTATAAAAAAAATATTTCTATTAAAAAAATTTTTCAGGAATATTGGTTTCAAAATTCCAGTAAAGGTTATCGCTCTTTCTAGTATAAACTATGGTTAGAGTAGTGTGGAATATCAATAAATTGATTATATCATTATTTTGTTCTTGTAATAACATTTCTAATCCACTTTAGATATTGCTATTCTGAAAATGAACAAAGCGTCGTGGCTTCTTTAATTTGGTACTGGTTGCTGTTTCTTATCTGCAGCGCCATTCTCTAAGGTTTAAAGAAGGATGGTACTCCCTAAGTACAACAAGTTTCATTCATTTTCTATAAACGGCTCAGATTCAAGGCGTAGAAATAAACTTACAATAGCAGTGAATCAAATTAAACAAGATCAAAGATCTGAACTAGACAAATCAAAACCCACATTTAGACCTGATAGAACATTTATGGCTAGAGTTCAAATTGGCAGTGCAGTACAAATCCCCTTAAATTTGGCGGAATTGCAAAAAGTTTTGTCTTTAAGATTGGCATAAAATAACTTGTGTTCAATGTAAAAAGCCTTCTAAACGAATGAATGAAAAAATATAATTTAAGGAGAAATTACTGATTATTACCCAAAACAAGTCTGATTGAAGGACAGACAGCAGAAAACTGTAAAGATATTTTTATATCTAGATATAATATTTAAAAAAATAAACTCCATTTCCAGGATTTTGGATTTGATAAATGTGCATTTTAAATGTTTTTTCTGCTGCCCAGTATAGTAGGGTCAGTTGGACACCGTCACTGAGAAAAATAGCACAATGAGGAAATTTACTACCTCAGAAATTTTGGAAACGGCATACTCTTCTGCTTGGTATTACCACCTGAAGCACTAATACTAATAACTGAAAATGTACAGGGGTCAATCAGAGAACAGTGATGAAAATCCTGAAAGAATTGTATGAGTTTAATAGTGATTTCAAAGATGTTTGCCATGATCACTAATGGCAATGTTATACCTTCATACATCTACCCAAAGGGCCTCAAACTCAATACAGAGTCTTACATATTGTGACTTGAGGAGATAGTATTGTCATGGGTCAAGGGAGCGACTGCTGGAAGCGAGAGATTAACAAAATTTCTTGTAACGACAAAGATGAAATAAATGCAAGGATTATGGCAGCATTCACAAACTTAATCAAGGAGACCGTACAGGAGAAAAGTGCTAGAGATTCGGAAATTGTCAGATAGCCTTGGTAGAATAGCGATTTCTTTAATTAAATTTACTCTTTAACAATTGAGGATATTTTTGTGTAATTTTAGTAAATATATATGTTAAAATGAGATGTCAGTGCTATTTTTCTTTTTGCGTAATTAAGACGAGAATTTATCCATCGCACGTCAGATATATAAATATTTATTTATTTATTTATTTAGAAATTAAACAATAGAAATCTTATCACTACAAAAGTAGACATTTGACTACACACTATCTGTGTCTTATCAACTGATGAAGTTTATTCCAAGCAGAAGCACACACACACACACACACACACACACACACACACACACACACACTATATATATATATATATATATATATATATATATATAATTTGTAAAAAGGGATGGTATGAATAATACCCTTGAAGCAAAAGATATATGGATAGATACAAAAAGAATAAAATTTATAAAGTGATAGAGAAAATAAAAAAAACCGAAATCTCAGATAGATAGATACATGTGTATAAAAAGATAATGACAAGTTTATATATATATATATATATATATATATATATATATGTATGTGTGTATAGACACGCAGGTAGACGCCGATATATAAATATTTATCACATGTTTGTAGAACAGTTCTCAATGTAAGATGACTGAGCTATTAATATATATTAATAAATATGTATAAGATCCTGCGTCTAAAGCACGCCTCTGTGTTTCATACCCTACGAAATGATCAGGTACATATTATTCATATTATGAATATATATATATAAACGCACACAACACATATACCTAGAGACGTTATCAAGGAAAGAGCTTTCCCTGACAACCCCTTTAGTTGAAACCTAGAAATTCTAAAACAAACTTACACACAAAAACAGTTCTCAAAGAAAACAATCAAATTCCCTTCATTTTAATATTTCGTGACTTTACACTGCTCATGAAAAAATTCAAAAAACAAAAATATTCTTTTGATCTTTTGTGAGCGTTTTTGTAGTTACCAACACTGTTTGTTTATAGATACGTAATTTACAATAAAGCTCATTTCGTCTTTTTGCCTTGAAAAAGTCCATCACAGGACGAAACGCGTAGGCGATTTAAAATACAGTTTTTCTTTTGTCATTATTTTATTTAATCATATATATATATATATATATATATATATATATATATATATATATATGATTAAATAAAATAATGACAAGAGAAAACTGTATTTTAAATCGCCTAAAATGTGTGTTTGTTAAGAAAACTAGATAAATAAATAAGGAGATCAGCTTTATGTTATTATCTGGATATAATTGGCTGCATCCAAAGAATCCTGTCTCAGAATGTAATTTAACAACACTGTACATATTAAACATCATTGTTATTTGTGCATGTCACTTAATGGAAGTGCGGATAATGACTCCTTTCTTGTTATTCGTCCAAATCTGTGACATCAATTTGGTTTGCCCTCGGGATCATGCCCTCACCATCTCCCGTTCATTAAATGGCAAATGCATCGTCTTTCATACTGCTCCCACACCACACTGAACGACGCCAATCACAGCTCTGGCAAAGCTTTTCATTATGACTGTGGCTACTTGCCTGTCAATAGATTGTAGTAGCCCCAAATGGAAACGCGATATTTAAGCAGATGTACTATGCTGGCCAACGTCCAGATCCAGAATGATTGCTTCTCGTGAAATGCTGTTAAATATTGCCACGATATTAGCGACAGCCGTACGAGACTCATCATTACAAATGAAATGAAAGATTAACTAAATATCCACAGTTTCAGTCACATAAAAAAAATCTAAGAACTTATGTGTGAGAATATATTTTCTATATATGTTGAATATGTATAAATACACCCGAATAAATTTGGAAAGGTCAGTCAGTTAAGTGCCATACGTGAAACACGCTTGGGCTATCATGTCTCGAAAGAGACATGACTGACTGGGCAGAAGATTATCCCGCAGTAGGTTGCCATTGCTTTCTGCGGTAGACTGGTTGCCGACCAAGGCAACCAGTCTACCGCTATAGAACCCAATCTGTCCTGCTATTTAACCCATAACTGGAAGGAAGAGACGGATTAATACCTTTCCCAAGGGTATTTGCGCGTAAGTGAATACATTGGATTCAGCTAGAATTCGAACGCGGCTCCCCGGCTTCTCGTTCCGAGCCGATATCCACTTTACCACAACGCACTATTGAATTGAAGATATTTAGTTAGAGTTATTGACACAAACCCTTACTCTATATCAATGATTGCATTATCATAACTGATTCGGTCGTACGCCCAAGTATTTATATATGTACGCAGTTATGAAAAGTTATCGAGTCAATCTACTTCCAGAAATTTGACCAGATGATCAAGCATAATTCGAAACGTTTGTTGATTCAACGAAATGATTTCTAACAGCGCTGTAGAAACAGTAAGAGTAAACTCCGAAAGTAACGTCTTATTTATTCCAAAGGAAATTGCAATATATTGATGAGAAAAATAACGGTTTTCTAAAAAAAAGTTTATGTAAAAAGAAATTGGAAACCTTTTCTCTCCGCTAGACGACGCCAAATTTTTTTTTTTTTTTTTTTGCAAATCACAAGAAATGGTAATTGTTATGGGAGACTTTAATGTCAAAATAGTAGCGAGAGAGTTACTGAAATGGTTAACAAATTTGGAGAGGAACCCGTTATGAATGAAAAGAAAAATGGGTCTACTGGTGTACGGGGCATTAAATAAAAATATGGAGAAGACCAGAAGGAGAAAAAGAAAAAAAAAGATCGACGATATAACTATTGTAATATAACAATCTGGTCCCACCCGAGGAAGCTGATGCAAGCGGGGGCGTTTCCGGTCGTTGAAAGGAACGGATGTTTGTTTGACCTTATTTCCGGCAGTAGCGGAAATGGCTACAAGAGGCAAACAGAACAGGTGTCTCTGAGAATTACGTGGGCGTGCGTGGGCGAGGCAAAAACCGGAAGAAAAAGTTCCGGTTTGGAGATTATAAAAAGACCTCGGCGCACGAATTCACCAGACGAGGACAGACAGTCCAGACAGACCAGACCAGAGTAGAGAGAGAGACACAACAGATCCGACGACACTCCCGTCAACCCTTAGAAGCGCGCTCTCTCACTCTCTGTTCCCTAGGCTACACGGTTCATCGTCATTAATAAAAATATAACTTATATTTTTATATATATGCGTGTTTGTTGTTTGTCGATATACAACACTATTAAAAAGAGGTTTAAGAATGCAGTTTTACACTGCAAATCATGTCCAACTACAAACTTTGGGAGCGATCCTCGCCCAGTGATATGTAAACTTTGAGTGAAATTGTGGAAAAAAGTATTGACTGTATGAAAAGCAAATAAGAGAGATAAAATATGAATGAAAACTCAAAGTAGGACACTTTAAGAGAACTTTTACTAACGTCAGAAATCGAGATCATTCGAAAGAAAAAGGATACGGAACAGAAGATATGATACAAATAAATAAATAACAAATACAGGCAGGCGAAAATAGAATTTCTAAACACAGAAATGTGAAAAAAGACAAAGAAAGATTATCAAAAATCAGACAGGCATAAAAATAAGACGACAGAACAAAATACATGCCTCTCGAAAGGATGCATAAAATGCAAGGTCGAAACACTAATTACAGAAAGAAAAATACTCCAGAGATGGAACAAATATATCGGTGAACTCTTCTATTGTGAAAGGAAGAAACTAGCAATAGACAGAATTGCTGACAGAATGAAAATATTAAAATCTGAAGGGAAAGCCACACTGGATAAACTGAACAGAAATAAGGCTACAAGGGCAGACGAAATTTTAATAGAAATGCTAGAGGCCCTAGACGATTTACCAATATACAACAGTTTTGATACACGAAATGAACGCAGTAGATCTATTTTCATATTACTGCCGAAGAAATTAGGTGCAAATGAATTCGAACTCTATCAAACAATCAAGATAATGAGCCATTTTCTGAAAAAGCAGCATCCGAATTCTGATAAACAGAGAGCGCAGAAGAAAGATGAGACAGGAATAGTTCTGCTTCATCCGAGACATTGGGACACCGAATACGAAATTTATACTCAGAATGCTATCAGAAAGAATTAAACAACTGCAGAAGAACATGAACTTCGAGTTATACATTACCCGAAGTCGTTCGATCAAACATCCCTAGATCTGTTGAAACTGCTCAGAAAACTTGATATATTTTGTGTATTATTAGAATAATCAAGAAACTATAGTGGCAGTAAACTGCCTGCGTACTAATAGAAAAGGAATTCAGCAGATATACAAAAAATAGTAAGTGTGTAAGTCAAAGATTATTTAAGACTTATGTATAAGTGTAAGATTATTCCTACTTATTCTTACCTTGATTCGTTATTTACAGTCACAATCTTAACAACGTAGGATATGAAGATAACACAGTGTTGATAGCAGACACTGAAAAAAGGTTACAAAATTCCCTTAAAAAAGTTACTGAAGGAAAGCTTGAAGAAAGGATTATTTATCAACTTCAGAAGTCATGTGAATTAGCAAAAGGATTAGCCCAAAATGTGAGTTGCAAATCAGAGATACCAAACTAATATGCGGAATTTGAACTACCTGTGAAGGGTTTCAAAGACGACGGAAGTTCTGACACTGAAATCTAGAGGAGACTTGAAGCAACAGTTGTGTGTTTTTCTAAAAGGATGCAGAGAATATTCTGGACCTAAGATGTCAGTAACGAAGAGACTTGAAACAACAGAAATGTAGTTCTACAGAAGGATACTGAGAATACGCTGGATTAAAAATGTCAGTAATGAACAGACTTGAAGCAACAGATATGTGGTTTTCCAGAAAGATTCTGAGAACACTCTGTACTGAACACGTCAGTAACGATGAGATTTGTAACATCAGAAATGTGTTTCTACAGAAGAATCCTGAGAATATTTTGGACTGAACCTGTCACTAGAAAAGAGACTTGAAGCAACTGAAATATGGTTCTACAGCAGGATCCTGAGAATGCCTTCGACTAAAAATGTCAGTAACAAGCAGACATGAAACAACAGAAATGTAGTTCTACAGAAGGATACTGAGAATACTCTGGACTAAACATGTGGTTTTAGAGAAGGATTCTGAAAACACTTATTATGACGATGTCCGGCCGGCAGTGTCTAAACCGTTCAAGGAAAAAAATTATGACGAGGTCCGGAACCTGGGTCAGGGTTTATACTGTCGACACGGCACCAATTTGGACGACGCTCTCAGGTTGCTAGACGTGATGGCCTCGTCACATTAGCTGGTCTTCGAGTCGTCTCTTACAACGGTGTTCGTCCTTTGCCCACGCTGTGAATTTTGATCTCAAGGAAGACACGTTGAAATCACTGTAGCCGTTTCTCTACCACTTCAAACCAGACTGGACACCTGTGCACACTTATGTTAATAAAAAACAGAACGGTGCCAAAAAGAAAAAAATTGATGAGCCTGGGTATGTTGCGGAAATGTCTTTATATACAAAAAAAAAAAAAACATCAAAAAATAGCAAACAGAAACTGTCGTCAAATTCCTATTCTTACAACAGAGCGAAAGTTTTTTGTTTGAGAGTATTGGTTGTTCACTTCAATCGGAGATTTCAAGTTTTTCTTTAAGTTTTGACGGTTTCAAAACTAAGTCTTATCAGGGCTTTTCACCAAAGCCTTACGGAAACAGCCGACGTTAGGTCTTTGTGAAGGCAGCGGTAATTCGTCTTGTCTCCTTAGATGGGCGCGGCAACCAATCTATCTTTAACTCTTTCTCGGGTCTTTCTGTTCTTCAGCCAGGACTCTATCGGAGGCGCGTTATTTGCCTTTAACTCTTTTAAGTTGGTCGGCGGCAGGCTTCTCTAAGTTTATTTACATCTTCAGTCAGGAGTTATCATAGGAAACCGTCACTGTCTCTACGGCTGGCACCCCAACCGTATGGCTCCCGGTTGGAAAATACTCCCTCGGTCGTTACATCTCTGGACCGAGAGCCCACTGGACTACAACTGATTTTGGCTTTCTCGGCTCTGGTATTTATGCGGGTCCCAAATTATTTTGGTGGTACATGACGGTCAATAGGTGTCAATGCAAATCAAATCCTAAACCAATGAGATTACACCCAGCTTGTATCTTAAGGCGGAGTGATTTTATTCCCTAGGTTAACCGATGAAATAGCAATATTTCTATTAATTTATTTTCTGCTTCTTTACGATTACATCATTCAAGTTTTCAAATTTACAAATCTTTTCCCATCGACATTTATATTTCACTTTATTCCCATAACCAGAATTTAACTTTTGTGCAGTTATCAAAAAATTTGTGACAAGCCTGAAACAATATTCTTGCTAAAGTTTATTTTTTAATTTATACAAACTGTAAAAGCTTCCGCTTTAAATCACACAATGGCCGACAATGATGACCTCGTCTAAACCATTGTTTTTATACATGCAAAATATATTTTTCCTTTTTATTCTCTTCATTTTTAAGCTATTTTTCAGATTTTACAAATTTTGTAATGAATAATATGTTTTTAACTTAACTTATATTGCGATTGACAATAAACTGCAGAATTAATAATAACACTATGCAAGCAACAATGAGGTGTTGCAAAGAATGACAACCAAAAGGAAATTAATACTGAGCATCAGGAAGAGACAACTGAAGTTCCTGGGACATGCAATGAGGAAGGAGAGCCTGGAGAACCTGATACTGACTGGCCAGATAGAAGGAAAGAGAGACAGAGGAAGGCAGCGGATAACATATTTGCAGGGCCTGATCAGGTGGATGACGGAACGGGGGTTGCCAGGAGTAACAGGAGCAAACATACTGAGAGCCACATGGGATAGGGAGACGTGGAGAACTATAATCGCCTACGTCCTGAAAGGGCAGGGCACATAGAAAAAGAAGTAGTAATAATTACTTTCGCTCCGTCGTACTAACAGAGTATCATGTTTTTCCACATGCAATATTATAGTATTATATATTTTCACATGCAATATTATACTTTTATATATTTCCACATGCAATTATATTATCCAATTTTTCCCATATACCAACATAGTGTTTTATCATTAGACACCCGCACATAGGAAAGGCTTTGAAAATAATGTCTGATTTTTTCTATAGAAAATATTCTATCGACAATACATGAAGATATTTAGATAAAATTGATTTTCGTCTTCAAAACAGTATATTTCAAATAGTCTTCTCTCTCTCGCTGTGTATTTTCTACAGCGATTAGAAAGAACGAGTGGTAAATTCAAAGGGACAAATTAGAACTTGCTGTGTCGAACACAACTGCGAAGGAACGGTTGGTCTCATAACTGTATACACATCCAATTTTATGTCTCCGTAAACGTTCAGTAACCGACACTGCAAGACAGTAGGTTCTATTGTTTTTGTCTGCAGGATTTCAATATTGTGCTTCGGTTTAGTACACAGTTTTATGTCAGATTCCATTTTACAAGACTTATGCGCATGCGTTTTGCGTTGCAAAACATAAACAGCCTTACTCATATCTTATAAGTCTGAATACACAGACACTCGTAAATATGAGGTTGTCAGAAATTGAATCACAGAACGAAAAACATGTAGAAAGACACGTTTCCTTTCTGGAGTATTATTAATGAAAAAGTAAAAGTTTTATTAATGAAAATAAGAAATTTTATTTAAAAGATTATACGAACATAAGATTTCACAAATTAACTGATTCAGATATTTATTGGATAAAATCATGCAATAATATTGAAAAAAAAATGATGAAAATAGGCCGCCCAAGAGATACTGCCTTGTACTTATAGAGTTTAACAGAGCTATAGAAACTCTTGTATATGTTCAGTATTCATATCCGCCATTAATCGAGCCTATTTGCTTCATAGAAGTCTAAGAAAACGTTAACAGATTATAAGATATTCGCCGATTTAAAGTTTATCCAATGGTGAGACAAGAGAGACTGAGATGAAGAAATAAAGTAGCCAACCATCAAAATAAGTAGCTATTAAATACTTTAGCCGAGACCCTAAAGTTTTACATTGCGTTGCAAGGGAGAGGTATTCTAAACTTACTTCAAATGCTGATATTAAGGGATAATCATATTTTTAATAGACGTATCATGTGCATTTTATTAATTTCAACATGTTTATATGTCTGCGTATTCAAGGATGTGCGTCGTGGTACAGTGGATATCGGCTCGGAACGAGAAACCGCTTAGCCGAGTTCGAATTCCAGTTGGATCCATTGTATTCACTTACGCGCAAATACCACTTGGTAAAGGTATTAATCCGTCTCTTCCTTCCAGTGATGGGTTAAATAGCAAGACAGATTGGGTTCTATAGCCTTGGTCGGCAACCAGTCTACCGCAGAAAGCAATGCAACCTACTGCGGGATAATCTTCTACCCAGTCAGTCATGTCTCTTTCGAGACATGATCGCCCAAGCGTGTACCACGTATGGCGCTTAACTGACTGACTGACTCTCAGCTAATAAAAGTTTGTAGAAAAAATAGTGTTTTGATCCTGTTTTCTTTCCAGATCGCGTTCGAAGAAAGCCAAAGGATATATTTTCCATTTTAAAAAAAGCCCTCCCCCTCCACAAAGATATTTTTTCTGGAAAGCTTACATCTGCTTAATTTCGTATTCGAAGCTCAAACAAAGCAGTTTCTAAAAATTAATACATTTGTTAGTTTACCCCAATATTTTTATTCTGTTAGATTTTATTATACTGTATACTACTATTTGAAATAGACGCCAAATTTGGTAGCCGTTTCATCATCAAATTATTGACCTCGAGACGAAACGAAAGGCCGTTGTTTTCTGTTAGATAATTCGGTTGGGATAGCAGTTATACCAAACCACCTGCAAGGTTTCTGGTTCACATAATTAACAGGACTGCATTTGGTGTTTGATATCTTTATAATTCTAACAAGAATTTTTCCATAAGTGTATGGAACTAGAATGGATTTTTATGGAGGACAATAATCATAATGCAAGACCAACGAAAAGCTCTTTCTAAAAGCGATTACAAAATTATTGCTTGTTTACGTTTGATATGAACCTATTGTTCTGAATTCTAAAATGTAAGATCTACCTGCACATCGATGAAGTAAAAATTATTCATCTTACGCAGAAGATTTATCGAACGTTTATCGAACGTTTCCAATTTTTAATTGACAAGACGTTTCTTAAGATTTGAAGAAGGCGTATGACGAAGTCATCTATATCTTGTAAAATGTATCATTATTAAACCCTTATCAGCTGACATATATGAGTAGTCATATATATAAAAGTGGGGCAGTAGATAACATTAAAAACAACTAATATATAAAAGAAGGAGAAACTGTATATGCTTTTTACTAAATTGAATACTGATCAAAAACTCACAATTTACGGACCAATTAATCGTCGCTCAAATTTAATTTGACAAATAAAATAGTTATCTGGCAGAAATATAAAGAAACAAGTGTCAGTCAAAAATATTTTCGAATACTTCTGATCATTCGATATGTTGCTATTCGAACCTTGCTTACCCTGTGGATTTTCAAGATTGTCACGTGACATCTGTATATGCTGAAGACCAGACACCAAATTAAAGAAGTTCAATATCTCCGGTATCACTAATGCTGAGAACATAAAGATTTGCCTGGATATATATCTAACCTAGAGAGCCAACGAACCTTCCAAGGTTTCACCTAATTGGATCTTCCCTGAAGATCCAATTAGCTGAAATCTTGGTAGGTTCGTTGGCTGTCTAGCTTAGATATTTAATTGTTTACTCTACTTGCGTATTAAGCTCTTTTTGTTTTAGGTTACTCGTTTCTGGTTTTTCTTTGGGCTACGTATTTTGACTGATGTTCAGGTGCATAGCTCGTTCTTTTTTATTGCCATTTTTCCTTCCACGTATGTACTCGGAGGTTTTTCGAAACGAGTATAGGGATAAGTTTACACTTTATATATATATATATATATATATATATATATATATATATATATATATATATCATAGAAATATATGGGAAGCATAATCTTATCATCACTAAGACCTGTTACGATTTGGCAGTTTGATAACTAAATTATGGGATGTATTTAGTAGAGACTTGATGGTTTTGTGTACTACATGCAAAGTATTACTAGAGAATCAAGAAAAACAAATACATAAAATAATTCATTATAGTGATTTTCTATCATAGAAATATATGGGAAGCATAATCTTATCATCACTAAGACCTGTTACGATTTGGCAGTTTGGTAACTAAATTATGGGATGTATTCAGTAGAGACTTGATGGTTTTGTGTACTACATGCAAAGTATTACTAGAGAATCAAGAAAAACAAATACATAAAATAATTCATTATAGTGATTTTCTAAGTGCAGCTTAGATAAGTCACAAAGCCCAATGTATGAGGTACCCAGTGAAGCTCAAACCATTACACCACCTCGAGGTGCCAAATAAAATAAAAAATCTCATTATTACTAATAAGGAAACTGATAGATCATCCTGAAAATGGATGTGCTTTTTGCTGTCTGCTAAATAGTGTGCCTTGGTACAAAAGACACAAAATAATAGAATGTGAAATCTTTAAATTAAAAACTATCGCAAAAATATGAGAAGAAAAAATTGTACTATAAAAAAATGATTATGACATACCACAAACGCGGATCCAAATGTTCAAAAATCCACTACTAAAAGTAAATAAACAGAACAATGTGAATGGCTTGAAAAACTAAAAAAAGACGTACAAATAATTTATCATCGTCTTTACGTTGTAGAACCAGAGTAATTAATAACTGCTGTAATCGGTGTTCATACAATCACTGCATGTTTTTACTCACGTCAGTTCATATATCCGGCAAGGCCAGTGCCAAAAGAAATGTTAGACGATATCTTGCATTTACAATGCACAAAATTTAGCAGTTCTTTAGGAGCAGAATCTAGACTGAAAGTAATGTACCATTTCTTAATTTCAAAACCCGTCTGCAAATATCAAATTGAAAATGGCTTGAAGTTTTCTAAATCCTAGCTTGAAAATGGACACGAAGACTGTAGGACAAAGTTGAGTAAGTAAGAGGTTGTCTTTCAGGGTGTAACTTTTTCGTCGATGTTGCGACAGAATGTAAAATACTGTCATCTATTAAACATTAGAATTTAACATAATAATATTTAAATAGCGCGTAATATTTTATTTTAATCGTGTCACCTCAAGCAAGGCATTCCACTGCCACTATAGATACATAGATTATATAGAGGGATTGGATATAGGAAATGTCAGAAGGAGGGTGATAGAAGACTTAGGATTTATATAGGGAGAGAGTTGGAGAGAGTAGGTGTGAGTTTGTGTGTTTGGAGGTGTCTATTGACCTTACATTTAAACTCCTGGAGGTTGTAGCCGTCGGGGAAGCAAGCATGCGGTAGGGAATTCCACAGGCGGGAAGTGCGAGGAAAGAAGCTGTTGGAGTAGAAATTGCGTTTACATTTCATCGGTTTCATTATAAAATGGTGGCACCTAGTTGCCAATCTATTATCTCGTGCAAATTCACATCTAGGGGGCACCAGTGATTTAAGTTCGTCAGGGCAGAAGCCATGAAAGTATTTATAGAAGAGGCACAGGGAAGCCATGTCACGCCGATGAGAGAGATACTGCAGGCGGTCAGCCAAGTCGGTATCAATCACATTAGAGATTCTTCGCTGTATTTTGTCAAGAACCCCGAGGAGAATAGAAGGGGCACCCGACCAGATGTAGCAGCAGTACTCAATACACGGCTGGATGGTGGATTTATATAATTGCAGGATAGATTCAAGCGGAAAGAATTTCCGGGCCCTGCACAGAGAGCCGACTTTCATAGCTGCGGATTTAGCAATGGATTCGACGTAGTCATTCCACTTGAGGTCCTCTGAGAGTGTCAGGCCAAGTAGGCGTAGTGATTTACTCTCTGAGAGGCAAGCCTGTTCCATGCTAATTGTAGGGAGGTGCGGTTGTCTGTACTGGTTAATTGACAGCAGCTTCGTTTTGGAAGAATACAATTTTACGAGCCATTTCTTACCCCAATCCATCACGGATTGGAGGTCCTTCTCAAGCTCGGCAGGGAGGTTCGCCTTGTCACCAACACCAGATTTTTGATCGAGGCTAGAGTAAACTGTGGTATCATCGGCGTACATGCCTACTTGTGATCTTATGGCATCGGGGAGATCATTGATATAGATTAGAAAGAGCGTAGGACATAGGATAGAGCTTTGGGGTACACCTGCGTTTGTAGGGTAGTTCTGGGAGGCATGTCCGTTTAATACCACCTTCAGTGTGCGGTTAGAGAGGAATGACCGGATTAAGTCCAAAATATACTTTCGAAATAAAATGTGCAAGAAAACTACTTACAAGTGTAAACTACTCAAGTGCATAAGCACTATGTTTCCCCTTATAATATATTTTTCTGCAAAGAAAGAGGTGCTCTGAAAAACGGCCCTAAAAATATTGTCCAGGTGGATGAGAGCGTAGGTTTTATTTACTTGCAGTATATACAATACAAACGGGGACGATTTAAAATTTCCCCATATTATATAACGGTGGAAACATTTTCTTTTTCTTATCAGCTCTTTATAAATATTTAAATGAAGTTGTTTTCAACAGATATACTAAGATAGAAAGGGGTGTAAGAGAAGAATGTGTCGTTTCACCGGATCTATTCAACTTGTACAGCGAGGACCCTAAAAGTTATGTCAGAATTCGTCATCGGAGGCTACGGTTTAAACAACATAAGGTATGCAGATTATGCAGTGCTGATAGCAGACACAGAAAGGAAATTACAAGACCTTCTGCAGAAGCGAGTGACAAGAAAGGACTACAAATATAATAAATTGCAAGAATACCGAATGCCTGGTCATCAGCAAAAACTGCACCCGAAAATGCCAAATACAGGTGGGGGATACTAAAATCAAGCAGATACAAAAGTTTAATAACCTTGGAAGTGTTCTAACAGATAACGGAAAGCGCGACACAGAGATCCGAAGGCGAATAAGGATGGCAAAGGAAGCATTCAAGAAGTTGAATAAAGTATTAAGTAACAAAACAATTTCGTTAGTAACAAAGAAGAGAGTACTGGATTGCCATGTAATGTCACTTCTTCAATATGACAGTGAATGCTTGACAATATCATCGAAGATGAAGGAAAAACTTGAAGCAACTGAAATGTCGTTCTACAAAAGGATGCTGCGAATATCCTAGACCGAGCATGTGAGCAATGATGAGGTTTTGGAAAGGATGGAAACGAAAAGGAAATTAATACTTAGTATTAGGGATAGACAACTAAAGTACTTGGAACATGCAATGAGGAAGGAGGGCTTGGAGAACCTGATACTGACTGGTAAGATAGAGATAAAAAGTGACAGGGGAAAGCAGCGGATAACTTATTTGAAGGACCTGATCAGGTGGATGACGGAACGTGGATTGCGTGATGTAACAGGAAAAAGCGTGCTAAGAGCCACCGGGAATAGGGAGATGTTGAAAGCCATGATCGCCTACATCCTGAACGGATAGGGCACATAGAAGAAGAAAGAAAAGTCTGTTTATTCCCCATATATCAATGTATGAGAATATATATTTTCATTTTACTTTCCCAGCGTTCTCATGAGTTTTAAGAACACACTGCTGGGAAAAGTCAACTTCCTATTACTATCATAACGACACAGTTTGTCTTATCCTTTGTCCTGTCATACAAACAAAAAAAAAAGAAAAAAGAAAATCACTATCTCATTTCTATGTTTGTATTTGCTACCAATTGAACACCAGCCATATGCCATATTTCCCAGTTACCAACATTTTCTTTGCTTAATCCATTCAATGATGTTTTATCTCCTCTCAGATCCATTTTGAACATTTTTGTCACATAGACTTATTACAAGTTTTGTTCTTTTTTTTGGCTCTAGTTTATCTTAATGAGATTTCTTGTTTATTTTCAGTTTTCCGTACACATATGCTAAAGATAGCATAGTAAGCACATTATACACGTAGGGTAGAAAGGAGGAAAATTAATCTCTATCAATACAATGGGGATCAATATTTTGTGGCACACATTTCCTTTGTATAGTGCGTTCGATATTCGCAGCATAACGCACAATTCCTGACAGACTAATCTTTAAAAATGACTACTTACACACACAGTCAAGCCCACATTTACAAATATAAGTAATCTTTGATGTCATGTTTTTCTCTCGCCTTTGTACGCATACACAAATACAAAGACAGGACAGAGGCTTTTTTTAAACTCGATGTGAAACTTTCACTGTAAAATATTGATCGATATGATTAATTTGATGCTAATTGATGGGTTTTCTTTTAAAAAAACTTTAACATAAAAGCATTTTTCACTAGACGTTGTTTATATTGATATCCCTATACAAATACACACACACACATTTATCTCTCACTCTCTCTCTCTCTCTCTCTCTCTCTATATATATATATATATATATATATATATATATAATTCTGAAATTAATTATTTCGCTACCTTGGTTTCTACCATGAGTGGTGTCTTCAGGCGATTTTAAATAACTTTTTATTATAATAATTTTTAATAGTTATTAAAAATCACCTGAAGACACCACTCATGTTAGAAACCAAGGTGGCAAAATAACTGGTTTAAGAATAAAAAAATTCAGAAGTTCTATAACATAATTGTATGGAACACCTTTAATAAAAAGTGTACTGGTCTAACACTATTAGGACAAAAAACTAAGTATTAAACAATCAATCAATCAATATATATATATATATATATATATATATATATATATATATATATCATTCTGATATGAGTTATTTTGCTACCTTGGTCTCTACCATTAGTAGTGTCTTCAGACGATTTTAAATAACTTTTTTATTATAAAAAGACATCACTTATGGTAGAAACCAAGGTAGCAAAATAACTCGTTTAAGAATGAAAAATATTCAGAACTTCTACAATATAATTGTATCGAACACCTATTAATACACATGTGTACTGGTTTAACCCTATTAGAACCAAAAACTAAGTATTAAACAATCAATCAATTAATATATATATATATATATATATATATATATATATATATTTGTATGTATGTATGCGTGCGAGCGTATATTTATTTATGTATGTATGTATGTATTAATGAGAGAAAAATATTTCGCTGAAAAATGCAACAGAGCCAGAAGACAACACTTCTAAGCCATGTACCCCAAATGTTATCTAAATAAAACGATCAGTTATTTTGAATTTGTTACGAAATTCTAATAGAATGCTAAACGTCAAACAAAAATCACTATCTTATTAATATATGTTATTTCTGTTATATACATCACTAATCCATAACATTTCATTATATGAAAAGCGAATCGTACGTTAGTTAAACAATTATATAAAAATTCTTCTTCGCCAAAAAGTAAAATCCTTATTACACTGAAAAAAAAGAAAAAATGTTATTCAAATAAAACTGCCGAAGATTGGACGTAATGTTACCCATTAACTTGAACCAAAGAATCAGTATATATATATATATCTAAGGTCGCAAATTTACTCGCCTGAAGAAAGTCTACTTTAGACTCGAAACACGTGTGTTTTATACAAAAAACAAGTAATATTAATATTAATAATAACAATAAAAAGAAAAACGGTCATGGCTTCTTGCACTTTTCCCATCTATAGATATATATGTAGAAAAAACTTATATATTTATGGATGACGAATATATATATATATGATGAATATATATATTCGTCACCCATATACAGTCCTGTTTCGCAGCTCATCAGTGTGTCTACGACATCCACTTGCCTCGAGCCGGGATCGAAACTCGACCAATTTGGTGTCAGTCGGAGTCGCTAACCCCTAAACCATAAGCACATGGAAATAGCGAAAGGAAGTTTTAGCGTGTTATATATAAGCGGCGTATACACACGCCAGTCACCAAAGAACTCAATTCATTGCTGATGAGTTTTTCAATTTTTCCTCTCTAAAGTGCTCAATCGTAATGTGAGCATATATATATATTTATTCCCGTAATGTCTAATAAAATTGTATTATCTTCAAATCAATACAAATTGACAAAATTTTGTCTTTCCCACAATGTCTTAAAATCAGTACAAAATTAACATGCTTATTGACTCAGTCGAGACAGTGCAAATGTATGTCAGCTGAATGCTCATTACTGTTAAGTGTGTAATGACAGCATGAAGCTTATGGGCACATTTAAATATCAATCATTTTACTTCTATATAATTAAGATTTCTGAAATGTAAAGATACGCACAGTATATATGATTATTTTCTTTTTTATTAAAGTAATTCGAAAGACTACATTCAATACTTTGGGTCTTCATCTTTATCTCCGACCCCAATTTACAGGGTGCAATCGACAAATTGTCGTCTAAATTAACCATAACTGAAAATAACTTTGTCATCTCATTTTAACAGATATATATCTCAATGGATTGAATACATTGCTCAGTCTCATCTTATTATAGAAACACTATATTCATTTTAATCATTTCCCCCTAGTCAAGGTAGGAATGTCACGCGTACATAGAGGTTTACATAAAGTGAAAAGGGAAGAAGAATGAATAAAGAGAGGATTGAGAAAAAGACAAAAGAAGAATGTGATTCAAGAAGATATAAAACAACAACGTTGACACTATTTATGTTATTCGGATTGGAGTCCTCATCTTTGTTGCCATTTGAACGATATTTCGGTCATTGTATGATCTGGTCTTCTTTAGGTGCTAGGAATTTCGAACCAAAATTTCTAGCAACTAAAGAAGGCCGGAGAGTACAACGGACGAAACGTAGTACAAATGGCAACAAAGATGAGGACAGTAGTCCGAATGTCATCTCAAAAATATAGACAAATTAACGTTGAATTTAATTTTTTGAAAATTGATCAGTGTGAGTGGATATATTATCGTCAAAAATACGTAAAAATGAAAAGCACTAACATATTATTTTAACAAATATAATTACCAAAATTACACGAAAAATTTTGAAAAACTATATTTATTTAATAAAATTGCTATTCGTTTCAGTCACAGTTTTCCGACGACTTCGGAATCACCTTCAACTTCTTTTGACGGTTTCCTTTATTAAGTTAGAGAACGTTGCGATAATCCTTGCCTTTAGTTCGATTTTGCTGTTACAAGGAATGTTGTTGTTTCCTTGGTCAACTGTGTCCCACACATAAATATAAGCGTTGAAGTTTGGGAAGTTAGGTGACCAGATCTAAGGGGTGATGTGGTCGCAAAAGTTAGTTGACAGCCATGACTAGCATTTTTAGTTAAGTGTCATGGCGCATAGTCCTGTTTCCAGACATAGAATCTTCAGTAGGAACCCTTTTGACACAAAGCATCCCTACCTGCTCAATGCACTTGATGTAGGGCACCCTGTTGAGTCTGAGCACCCTCATCAACAAATTCAGAAGTTATTTTCATATCAGAGTTTCCGGCTTGCCGTAATTTTACAATCGCAATTACACTCATATAACTCTTTCCGAATCATCCGCATTGTTCTTAGATTTAAACGCAGACGCTCTGAAATGTTCGTAATGAAATTTTCGTTGCGAATATCAAGCAGTAAAACATATCGATTTCGAATTTCTTATGGATAGAATTGTATTCTTGTCTCACAGTCGGTGTCCAGTTGACACTACTGTATTGTGCAGTCGAGAAAAGGAAACAAACAAACAAACAGACAAACAAACAAATAAACAAAGAAAACGCATGAGCAAAAATTAAAGATATAAAATGCAAATTGACCTTCACAGTGAAGAGCTCGATATTTAGATTTCCTAGGCTGAGCAAAAAAGCATAACAAAGTTAAATTCTATAAAAGAAAGGCTTATTTTATATATATATATATATATATATATATATATATATATATATATATATAGTATTTACGCTCTCACACCCTGATTGAGCTCTCTGTAAGAGTGGTAGACTTTGTAAACAGTAGCTACTCCGGCATTTACGCACCACTCATTCGATAATGAATTGGAGCACTCTAGCTATTGGACGTGTTTATACGCGCTAAAAAAGCCTGCCTTCTTCAACTGGACGCTCGTGGCCTAGTGGTAGAATCGCCGACTGATGCCTGTTTGGTCGGGTTTCGATCCTGGGTTAGGAAGCGACCGGAGTCTGAGCCGTACTGATGAGCTGTAATATAGCGAAACAGATCTGTCTGCGGATGACTATAGTTTATATATATATACAGAAGATCTAAGCAAGAGCTTATAAACCTAGGAATGTTTGTTTGCTCTTACTTAGTTTTTCTGTCTTTGTTGCTCTACTTTCGTATTGAGCGCTTTAGTGTTAGGGATAATCTTGTTCTTTTCTTTCTTACGAGTACTTGACTTTTGGTTCATGTACTTCGTTTCTTTTTTTTTTTACTTCCTCTTCTTTTCCCTCCGAGTTCGTCCTCGGTGGGTTGTTCAAGACGATTTAAATATAGCTTAATTAATACGAGTTTTGGCAGAGTTAGTTCTGTTACTACTAATATTGTAATTACTATGGTTAATATTATATATATATTTCATATTGGTGGATGTGCGTTGTGGTGCAGTTGATTTCTTGAAACAAAAAATCGAGGAATTAAGTTCGAATATCGGTTGAATACCCTACATTCAGTTACACGCTAATACCCTTGGGAAAGGTATTAATCCATCCATTCTCCCCAGTTATGGGTTAAATAACAGGACTGATTGGGTTCTATAGCCTTGGCTGGCAACCAGTCTACCAGAGCAGGTAGTGACAACCAGTTGCGGGATAATTAAAAAAATGCGTTAGAATTGTTAGTAGTTGCTCACATAACAGCTATGAAACTATTGAAAGCATTAGAAATTACTTAAAAGTATAAACTGAAATAATATTAATTTATTCATTGCTTTTGGCCACGTCACGTTGAATCACGTTTGTTTACGATCGCTGAGGTTAAGAAAATCCGGGCTTGGTTAATAAGCAGAGAACTGACCATTTTGGAAACCTGGTAAATATAATAAACCCGATGGGAATTAGAACTCTGCTCTCTGAGTCACAACGTCTAGTTATTATCTATTACACCATCAGAACATACTAACTTACGGCACCTAGTATTTCGATGTGGTCACCCATTCGGGTACAGACTAAGCTCGACGTTGCTTAATTTCGGGGATCATACGGAACCGGTATTTCAACGTGATATAACCGTAATCTCTCATAAAAATGAAAAAAATGTAATGAGATCATGAAAGCTATTCGGTATAAAGGCCGAATATTATAATAGCCAGGAGGAGCATACAAGTCTAATTTTTCTTTTATTTACTGTGTTGATTAAGAAGTAAACGATCACGGCCCTGTACATTCTCCTGTCACTTGTAGCTCCTAATAAACTTTGTCTTTCGGCTATTTCTCTTAAACCATTTTCTACTATCTATTTACTCAAGCTCGTTATGGTGCAGTGGATATCGACTCGGAACGACAAATCGGGGTACCGAGTTCGAATTCCAGTTGAATTCCTTGCATTCACTTGCGCACAAATAGCCTTGGGAAAGGTATTAATCCGTCTCTTCCCTCGTGTTATGGGTTAAAACAGGGCAGATTGGGTTCTATAGCCTTGGCTTGCAAAAATTAATGGCAACCTACTGCGGGATAATTCTCTGCCCAGTCAGTCATGTCTCTTTTGAGACATGATCGCCGAAAGCATGTATCACGTATGGCACTTAACTGACTGACATCAAATGTGTTACAGCCCGAATTCCCCTGTCCTTCTTTCCCTCAATCTGTCTCGTCAGTGTTAGATTTTCTAGGCGCTCTTTCCTCCTTACGTACCGCAGAAATTTCAACGACTTTTGCATATGATAATTAACCATTTTCAGTTCCTATTTTGTTTAAAACCTCGTCGTTGCTCACATTTTTGGTCCATTGTGTCCTCAGTATAATTCTGTAGAAAATCATTTCTCTTGCTTCAGGTGTCGTTTTCTTTGAAAAGATTTTCCAGCGTTCATAGCTATATAAAAGAACATATATCATATAACAGTTTAGCATTATTTTATTCGATTCTGACAAAAATGTTCTTTCTCCTAATACTCTGCTTAACTTCTTGAATACATATCTGGTTCTCCTAATACGCCACCGAATCTCAATGTAGCACATTTCTTCCTCTACTAGAACATTTAACAGATATTTTAATTTTTTTAATTAATTTATTTTCGTAACCCCGATTTGTAATTTTCATTTTTATCTTACCGTTTTGTTGACAACTATGCATTCTGTTTTCTTAGTAATACATATAATTAATGATACTCATTAAATAATTGGCCCGGTTTGTATTTTGACTTGTTACAAGTTTCTCAGTCGTGACAAAGAGAAAGAAGTTCTCCCCACTTCAAGAATTACATTAAAAAGTGTCCTGCTTATATTTTGTTTACGCATTTTGTCCTTGCGGCATGTGATGATAAACAGTAAATAACGAGAAGCCAGTAATTGAATAAGTAATCGAAGTATATAAAAGTATGTGTGGGCGTCAGTAAAAGCATATGATATATTGCTTGTTTCATTTGAATGCTTTCGTAGAAAATTATGCGACGGTATTAAATGAATTTTATCGAACATGTTAAAGTCACTTTCGTTTATTTCAAGATTACCCACCCACCTGTCTGATTTCAGCGATCTTCTTTCAATGTAAATCACACCTGCTATTCTTGTTTCATAAAGTATTTCGACATTTCAGAGAAAAACGAGTAAAGTGCTGTAAGCGTACATTTATTCGATATTTATTACTTTTTTCTGAAAGTTTTTAGATTTTAAGAAATTATATTTGTCATGAAGTGAAAAGGAAAGGACATCGAACTCGTTTCAAGAGTAATTAGCATTCACTCCATTTGTCATTAAGCCAACAGCGTAGGACATGCAATGGGTGTGCTCGTGACTTAGCGGTTATTAGCACGGAAACGGTGACAGCTATGCTAAGTTCAAATTCTATCGGATGCATTCATTTTGTGCACAAATAAGCCTGAAAAGACGCTATCTCTAGTAAGGAGAAAAAAGTTGAACAGATATTCTATCATTGAATGGCAGCTTCGTAGACAAATTTTGAAATCTCTTCCTGTTAGACGGTCTGGGAATCACCTCAACTCGGCAAAAATCTAAGAAACCACTTAGTCAGGGTGTGATCATCTACCCTATAAAAGAATATCCACAGTAAATATACAAAACAAAGGAAAAGGATTGAAGGGTTAATAAATTAGAAATTCCTTGAGTATTAAGAGTGTGTTGGAAACATTCAGATAAGGATTTCTCATTATTTTTATATTTAATGTTCGAAATGTAACACAAAAGATATGTATTCTAGTCAGAGTATACAAGAATTCTCTATTAAAATGTAGAAGTCGTAACTGTAACTATATACGGCTACGAATGTAATTATCCACTTTCAGGCAAAATGACACTTGATCCCGAAGATTTACGCTATCTCCTGTTTCTACACTTGACAGAAGCCGCTTGTTGCTTATATATATGCACAAAGAAAAAGATTTAGCGCCCACTTGACTTTACGCGTGTTCTAAGTTTATTATATTAATATAATATTATATATTATATTAATATATAATTATTATATTATTTTATATTATAATTTTATATTAGATAACATCTAAGCCTACAGAGCATACACCATTATATAACTGATGTTTCAGTTATATAATAAAATCTAAACTTTTATATAATTTTATATTATAATTATTATAATTATTATATATAATTATAATATATATAATATATAATATTATATTATATTAATATATAATTAATATATTATTTTATATTATAATTTTATATTAGATAAAATCTAAGCCTACAGAGCATAAACCATTATATAACTGATGTTTTGTGGCATCATAGGTGGTGAAACTGTGAACATATAATAACTTCCAGATAATTTTGAGATGAAAGATCAAATACAGATTTTTAAAATGTAAATTGAAAGTTGGCTGGTTTCATACGCTGCCCCAGAAATTGTCAAAACTCTCATGGAATCCTCTACCTTAAATAAGAGTCAAATCAGACTAAAATATAGCATTACTCTCATAGAGGTCCTTGAGCTTCCCAATCCCACTAGCTTTGATAGAGTTCAAAAGCATTTGCATGTTCTTGTGGAGAATGAATTATCTTCAACCCATTTTCTACAGTTGAAACGTCGGATGTATACCGTCATTATTCACATGGAGAAAGTTCTGACGAGTTACATTAGACGGTTTTTAGTCTTTCTCATACCCTGCATATTGAACTGCTAATATCGACGTTCCAGTTTTTTCCAAAACATTACTACAATTGAGCAAAGCCTCGAAAAATGATTCTTCAATAGTAGAATAAGCCGTTATTTAACATAATATTTTTTATAAAACTCATTTCCTCTTCTTACATTGATACAACAGCCTAATTATTTAAACATGTATCTTAATTGGCCCTTAAGCCTTGCATTACTGAATAGTTTTGTTGTATCGTGGCTCTTACCATGTGACATCTGGTCACCTCGATGTATAAAAGACAATGAGCGTTTAGCTCGAGGAATTGTCGTTATCACGGACTTCGTGAACTAACACCTACTACTGCGAGAGACTGTAAATATTGTATATAATTCTTTCTTGTACCACTTTGGTAATAAAGTTGTTTATGAACATTTAACTGTGTATCTCTTCATTCCACCATGCAACAATATTTCTAAAGGAAAAACTTATTTTATAATTAAAAATCGAAAAACATTAAAATAGAATGCAAGACAATGATCTTCAACGTACAAAGATAATTCATATCTGAACAAAATCGATTACAAAAATAAATAAATATACCGTTTGTTCACCCGACATTATCGGGTTTAAAAATCCATGCGGCAATTTAAAGAGAAGTTTGTGCGTCAGCGGAAAGCAATTTACAATCAAATATGAAATTTAAAATGTTATACTGGATGCGGTGCCATCTGTTTCATGCGATGAAATGCAACTCACAAAATCAATTAAGGAAGAACTTCTAAAACTAGTTCCAAAACATTTAACATACATTTCACATTAATGTTGTCTTTTTAACTTTGCCGGCATAACAATGACATTAGTTTTAATTTTTCCTTCAAAACACTTTTCTTTTGTGCATGTTATATGAGTAAAACATTTTTTAATACAGAATAATGTTTCTCAGAGTTTTTGAAGCTTCTGAATTCTGATCAAATACATAAAAACTATTGTTATAACCGCAGATTCCCATGTCCAGTCAGAATATAGACAATGATAACTGTCTGCTAATTCATTTTCTTTATTGCTAATAATTTCTAGTTTATTTATTTCTTTGTTCTGAATATAGAGTTTTCCTTTTCATATAAAAGTCGTCACTCAAGACTAAAGAAAATAAGTTACCCTGTTAATCATAATTAAATGATGCAGTCCATGAAAGTATGGATTCAATTTAGGATTTTTACGAGCATTTTTCCTGGTTCCCTGATCGTATTTATTTACGCGTGGTACATGGATGTGCGTTGTGGTCCAGTGGATATCGACTCGGAACGAGCAAATCGCGGAGCCGAGTTCGAATTCCAGTTGAATTCGTTGCAATCATATACGCGCAAATACCCTTGGGAAAGGTATTAATCCGTCTCTTCCTTTTAGTTATGGGTCAGATAACAGAACAGATTGGGTTCTCTAGCCTTGGTTGGCAACCAGTCTACCGCAAAAAGCAATGGCAACCTACTGCGGGATAATCTTCTGCCCAGTCAGTCATGTCTCTTTCGAGACATGATCGCCCAAGCGTATATCACGTATGACACTTAACTGACTTGATTAGGTTGTAGGTTCCATCGATATAACCTTTGAAATAGTCCAATTTAACCGCCTTTTCTAATCTAACAATTTTTTTTTCCGCACGTTCCGTTTGTGGAACTCTTTTCCCTTTGCTTCCCTGATAGCTACAATCTTTTTCCCTGATAGCTACAATCTTTTTCCCTGATAGCTACAATTTTCAAAAGTTTAAATGCAACATCAATTGCCACCTTTATTTTTTGATTCCCATCCATTTCTTATTATTTATTTGACATCCCAAATTGTGCTGAATTTAAGCGTCCGGTATTCAGTTAGAAACGAACAAGCACTGTTTTTAATATCGAGTCAGTTAATTTCATAAGTGTTAATAGCTCTCCACTGAGTATTCTTAATTTTTTATTTCTTTGTGGGCCCTGTCACCTCCGGGCGTATAATTATGGTTCTTTCCAAATCCCAATCCTTTGTAGATCTTAGTAATTTTTTCAGTTTTCACCATATCACCTGGTGGTTATTCTGGACCGAATATGTGAGGAACAAAGCGATTTTACAGAGAACAGAAACAAAAAAATTAACTTATAAATAATTTAATGGAGAAACAACTGACATTTCTGGGGCGGGTTATTGAGGAAGAAGGGCTTGGAGAATCTGATACTCACAAGGCGGATAGAGCGAAATAGGCACAAGGGAAAACAGCGCGTGACATACATGATGATCTTAAGCAAATGGATGGCAGAGCAGTGTTTGGGAGAAATAAAAATAAAATATATTAAAAGTTACAAGGAGCAGGGGGATTGCGATGACTATGATCACCAACGTAATGAGGGGTCACGGTACATAAAAGAAGACTTGCTGTACCCCTTGCCTGCAATATGTATTTTGAATATCAAATTCTCCAAGGTCGATTCGTCATTATGCTTCCTTCAAAATTGAAATAGAATCTTTCTGATTCTGATTATTTTGTTCTTTATGTTTAAATCTTCGTGAAAATTTCTTGTTATTTCTCTGTCCGTTTCATGGCTTTCTTTTTCTTCTGTAGTAGCACATCTTAGTTGATTCAATTCTTCTATTCATCTGTGAGAAAATTGTTAAGCCTTAAATGCCATATAGAATTGCACATATTAAATAAACGCCCAGCATCGTTTTCTCTGTTTCTAACAAAGATTTCCTGTTTCTACTTTCATTACATTGTCAAAAAAAAAAAAAATGAACAAAAAATAAGATGAAATACGTTGTTGCGATTCCTGGACAACGCGAGAAGCTGATAGCAAAATCGGGTACCCATATTGAATTTTAACTAAAATCTCATGCTAAAACGTTTCTCTTATACCTATTTGTTGTAAAATCATAGTTAAATAAATTTCAAGAATGATTAGATAAAGACAAATATTAAATTGAATAAATCTCTCATGTTTTGCTTGTATTAAAAATTCACCAGAGAATGAGTTATAGAGAAGATAAAAAAATTTATTTTCAATGTTTATGTTTGATTTTTCTTGGTTAAGCTGACTTCAAGTGCATTTGCTTCTTTTTTTTTTTTTCAAACAGCCTTTATGTAAAAAAGTTAACTTTGTCTATGCAGGATTCAGACGTAATGTGTGCATGTGTGTATATATGTATGTACTAGCAGTTTCGGTAAGTATGTTTATTTATGTTTGATAGATGCCACTGCAGGGCCGTAGCTGATGCTAAAAAAACACCGGGCACAGAGAAAATTGCCCGGATTTATTAGTTGACAATGTGATGACGTCATCAGTGTCATCCGATTCCAGAAACTATGATTTTTTCGGATTTTTTCGGCTATTCTAATAGACATTAAGCACAGAACATGAACAAAAGCAGGAAATCGGGTTCAGACTTTCGGAGTATAACCAGTCTTTTCTCCCAAAATTAATAAATAAACAAACAGATTTTTATTGCGTTCATTAGGATGTTTCCTTCGTTTTTCTTTCTTTCTTTCTTTCTTTCTTTCTTTCTTTCTTCGTGAATTGTTTAGTTTGATTTCTGACAAAGACATTTTTCCTTGCCCGGATTTTCACTATGATTGAACGGATCGGCCCGGATCCGTGCCCGGTGTGTCCGGTAGTCAGATACGTCCATGGATTTCAGCATGTTGATTTTGGGATTTTGGGGGGAAGGTGGATAGTGGTGGTAGTAGAAGACAAACATATCTTAGATTCTTTAACTTGGTGATATATTAATGGTAGCTTGACGTGCGTTTATAGATGGTCGAATATTTCCCTCGAAGTATTTCCTCCATTAAAATATTTTTACCGTATGTTTCGTCCTGTAAAAGGCTCTGGGTCAGTTCGAGGTTGAGGGTTACGAGGTTAGAAGGATAGCTTATATGGATAGTAGGGGAAGGTAACAACTGACTTTATACATGAATATGTGTAAATTTCAGTTATCGGCGAAACATCCTCTTGGATAAGGTCCTGGTTTGCTGGAAGAAGCTGTTTCAGTGGAACTTATTTATGGTTAATATAATACGGGCGGTTTGTTAATTTTCCTCAATGGAATACAGTGATCTGTTTCTAAGATGTGTCCTAGCCGCAAAGGTCAGACCTAGTGAAACCAGGGGATGTAGTTTGTCCGAGCACACTCCATGATAGTAGAGATAGTGAGAAACTCACCACACCCCACTTCTGAGAGAGAGGTTGGAAAATAATGTCGTAGAAAATAATTATTCTTCAACAATGACTCAGAGACACTTTTGAACATTATAAATACTGCATTCTGCTCAAATATGAGAACAGTACTCTATTTTCGGCCTGATTTGGCTCATATAAAGGTAGCGGATAATCTGAAGAGTCAGTTACATAGTAAAGCGGGATAGAGAGCTGACAATTGTGCATGCATATTTAGACATGGATCCTATATAGAAATTCAAATTCAGGTCGGGCGTGAGTCCTAAGCTTAACACATTCTCCTTCTTGATGTGACATTCGTTCAACGTGACTGGTTATAGTGCAGCGACTGATCGGTCGTGATGAAATATAACCAGTTTGGTGTTTGTTTCCAGAGGGAATGCAAGTAGAACCGCATGCCGTTTGAAGATTATCTATCTATATATATATATATATATATATATATATATATATATGTGTGTGTGTGTGTGTGTGTGTGTGTGTGTTATTCTTCAATCAGTTAAATGCCATATTTGATATACACTTAGATGATCATGTCTCAAAAAAGACATGACTGACTGGGAGACATTTTCTTCAGTAGGTTGCCATTACTTTCTGCTGTAGACTGGTTGCCAACCAAGGCTATAGAACCCAGTCTGTCCTGTTATGTAACCCATAACTGGAAGGAATATATGGATTAATACCTGTTATTCTTATCTGTTCATATATTTACCTTTATTTGATCTGTTCATATATCTATCTATGATAGTCTCGTTGTATCAATCAATCTGTATATATATCTATTATTTCAGGTTTGTAGGCACTGAATGTAACCAAGCAGTTTCTACCTCAAATGGGAAGTTCGAACAACGTTTATACTATCCGAACTGTTGTTTTAATCTTAATTGCCATATTCACGATATTTCCTTCTTCTTCGGCTACTAGGAAATTCGAATTCCATCCTTATTTTCATCACTGGTGTGCATCATTCTCGTTCTCTGTGCAATCTCACTTCTGGTGTCATGTAGTTATCTGTCTTTAGCTCAACTCTCTAAGTTATTTGTTTACCAAAGCCAGATACTGAACTCATAACTCTTGGGTCAAGTCAATGGTACTATCGCTTTTATCAGCTTGGCCCTGTGTCGTTGAATTCCGGTAGATTAGCCTTCAATGATCTACCTATTAGGAATGTTTTCTTCTTAATTAGGTTGGCCTTTGCTAAATCTAAGTGATAGCAAGTGTTATTTGTGTATTACGAATGAATTTAAAGCGTTGTCCCAACTTAGGTAACTATTTTTTTCTTTCTTTCTCTCCATATATCATTTCCTGATAAATATTTAATAAACTTGTTAGATTTATAAATGTTTCCTATTTGTTTCTCTTTATGTCATACATATATGCATAGAAACATATTCCATTGTATTTATTATTCTTTGCAATTCACATTGAGAAAACATCGAATTATCTTTTTCCTTTTTTTCTCAATTTTCTATTTTTCTTTTGTGCATTTAATGAGTATTTTTTTTATCTAAGATGTCATCATAAAATTCTATATGAAATTCAATATAGATATAATAATCGTAAATTACGAAATATATCTTTTTTTAAATTTTTCTATTTACTATTAATATTTTCTTATTTCTTCATGTTCCATTCCTTTAGCTTTCAGACATATTTCATTTCTACATTTTTGAGAAAATATGTATTTTGCTTCATTACACATGCTTTTTTTCAAAAATCATCTTAATATTGTATGGAAGCCTAACATGAAAAGGAGCTATTATTTACTCTTCAATGTTTATATTTCAATTCTTATCGAACAATTGCTATTCAAAAACCACCTCTGCTACCCCAGTTATCGATTAATTATTATGACATATATCAGTAAACCATTTTTATTTCCATAAGTATTTTACAATAGAAAAAATATTTTCTGCCATTATGTAACCTGTAATGGGTTGACAAGCCGTAAAAAGCAATTAACTAATCAATCTATGTAAAAATAATTTTTGCTGGAGATTTCTGAATAGGATATTCTTTTCTGTAAATCTGAGGTCATTATGTTGAGGAGTGAAATAATTTAAATTACTTTTAAATTAATTCTTCCATTTTAAAAGAAGTACCTAAATATATATATCAGCTAAAAATCGGGGATAAAGAATATCTGTAGAAATAAGGCTTCTTCTTCTATGTGCCTTTACAAGTCTCCCTATCTCTGGCGGCTCTTAACACGCCTTCTCCTGTTACACCATGGAACACTCCTTCCATCATCCACCTGATTAGGCCCTTCAAATATGTTATTCGCTGATTTCCCCTGTCTCTTTTTCCCTATATCTGGCCTGTTAGTATCGGGTTCTCCAAGCCCTCTTTCCTCATTGCATGTCCCAGGAACTTCAGCTGTCTCCTCCTGATGCTCAGTATTAATTTCCTTTTCGTTTCCATCATTTTTAAAACCTCACCATTGCTCACATTCTCGATCCATAATATTCCCAACATCCTTCTGTAGAACTACATTTCAGTTGCTTCAAGTTTTTCCTTAATCTGTGATGATATTGTTCAGCATTCACTGCCATATTGAAGAACTGACAACACATAAAAATCCAGTACTCTGTTCTATGTTTCTAGTGAAATTTTCCTGTTTCTTAATACTTTATTCAATTTCTGGGATGATTCCTTCGCCATTGGATCACTGTGTCACATTTACCGTCTTCTGTTATAACACTTTCAGGTATTTAAATCTTTGTACCTGCTTGATTCTAGTATGTCCAAACTGTATTTGGCATATTGGGTTGACCTTTTTACTGATGACCATGCATTTCTTTTTATTGCAGTTTATATATAGTCCTTTCTTTTCAAGGCTTACAGCCATATCACGTTGAATACACCGGTTTTCACTCGATCATCAAAGTTAAGCAACATTGAGCCTGGTCAGTACTCAGATGGGTGACCGCTTGGGAATACCAGTTACTGTAAGCGTTTAGTGACGGATGTGCGATGTGGTGCAGTGGATATCAGCTCGGAAAGAGAAATCGGTGAGCCGAGTACGAGATTCCAGTTGAATAACCTGCGTTCACTTAAGCACTGGTACCCTTGGGAAAGGTATTAATCCGTCCCTTTCCTCTAGTTATTGGTTAAATAACAGGGTAGGACTTGGGGACACTGCCCATAAAAACAAATCCCAATGAATCTTGGTAGTCGAAAAGAAAAAAACTATTACTAGATACAAAACTTATATAAAAACAACAATAAATTGTTGAAAGAAAGAGGTATTACCAGCAATAAATAAATAAAATTTAATTGCCAATAAATGACCAGCCGAGCTTGATATGCCATAAAACAAAACAACTAACCGACCAACCTTTCTTGTCACTCTCTTCAATTAGGTTCTGTAGGATGGCTTGTAGTTTCCTTACGAGACATAAATATAGGAAGCGTTTATGTAAGTTTAAACCCTTTTTTCTCTCATTTGATTACGTTCTTAGTAGGTATTTATTACATTTTAACTATTTTTGCTGGTTATTCTAAATATTCCATGTCATCTTAAAAAAGAACAATCACTGTTGAAGTCACGTAACTATTTGATGCATTTCTTTATTGAACGAGGTAAATAATTTATAGCAATTACGAAATTGGGTAGATATCTAACTAAAAGCGTTAATCAATTCTATAAAATTGCTAACATTTTATTCAAGTGAATCCGACGAAGATGAACTGAGCGGTGCTTTTTCGATTTCAAAAGAGAAAAGTGCAGAAACTCAAGCACTGTCAGGTGCACGAAATTTTATAGCTAAATGCAGCCAATAACGATTCAATCGGCTTTCGATCAAGGAGTGGAACGCTAATTACTTTTGCCTTCAATCAATAACAACAACAACAACAACAACAACAAACCTCTTTCTTTGTTTAATTTGTATTTCTATTGCTTTGATCAATTAAATCATGTGGCAAAAAAATAAATCTGATTATACTAGAGATTTGTAACGTACATTATTTTCTCCGTAACATATTGTCTTCAGTCATCACTTATCATCTATCTTTATCTGATCTATCTCTCTCTCTCTCTCTCTCTCTATATATATATATATATATATATATATTCTATTAACATGTCTGTCTTTATTCGATCTGTTCACAGATCTTTCTTTATCTGTTCTGTTTGCATATCTGCCTATCTTTACCTGAGCTAATCATATTTTTCTCTGATCTGTTGATGAATCTTTAACTGATCTGCTCATATATCTGTCTTTAACTGATCTGTTCAAAATTCTGTCTGTCTTAATCTGATCTGTTCATACTTCTGTCTATCTTTATCTGATCAGTTCATACCTCTGTCTATTTTTATCTGATCAGTTCATACCTCTGTCTATATTTATCTTATCTGTTCATACATCTGTCAATTTATATTTGATCTGTTCATACATCTGTCTGTCTTATTTCCTCATATATCTGACTGTTTTTATCTGATCTGTTCATACATCTGTCTATCTCTATCTGAACTGTTCATACATATATCTTTATCTGATCTGTGCATATATCTGTCTATATTTACCTGATCTGTTCATATATCTGTCTATTTTTACCCGATCTGTTCATATATTTGCCTATCTTTATCTGATCTGTTCATACATCTATCTATCTTTATCTTTCTCTTCATACATATGTCTATCTCTATCTGATCTGTTCATACATCTATCTTAATCTGATTTGTTCATACATCTGGCTTTCTTTATCTGATCAGTTCATAACTCTGTCTATTTTTATCTGATCTGTTCATACATCTGTCTAACTTTATCTGATCTGTTCATATATCTGTCTATCTTTATCTGATCTGTTTATACATCTGTCCATCTTTATCTGTTCTTTTCATACATCTGTCTATCTCTATCTGAACTGTTCATACATCTATCTTTATCTGATCTGTGCATATATCTGTCTATACTTACCTGATCTGTTCATATATCTGCCTATTTTTACCCGATCTGCTCATATATTTGCCTATCTTTATCTGATCTATTCATACATCTATCTTTATCTCATCTGTTCATATAGTTGTCTATCTTTATCTGATCTGTTCATACATCTATCTATCTTTATCTTTCTCTTCATACATCTGTCTATCTCTATCTGATCTGTTCATGCGTCTATCTTAATCTGATTTGTTCATACATCTGTCTATCTTTATCTGATCAGTTCATAACTCTGTCTATTTTTATCTGATCTGTTCATACATCTGTCTAACTTTATCTGATACTGTTCATATATATCTGTCTATCGTTATCTGATCTATTCATATATCCGTCTATCTTTATCTGATCTGTTTATACATCTGTCTATCTTTATCTGTTCTTTCATACATCTGTCTATCTCTATCTGATCTGTTCATACATCTGTCTGTCTTTATCTGATCTGTTCATACATCTGTCTAACTTTATCTGATATGTTCATATATCTGTCTATCTTTATCTGATCTGTTTATATATCAATATTTATATAATATCTTCATATACAAGTTTCGGGTCATGGCTTGTTGTTTGACTCTGCACTACAGTACTACATCCTAAGGGCACTTGATATAGCACTCCGTGTTGAATTTGAAGCCCCGTGGGAAGAAGAATGGAGGCTTTACATCACCACCACGAGTAATTGCACCAAACACGATAGTGTCGACTTGACATATCATCAAACTTTTTCCGGGTTATATAAATTCTCCCCAAACTGACACGCAAACACTTTCGTATTGCAGTGTCCAGAGTGAATGCAAAGTAGAACCGCATGCCGTTTGAAGATTTCTTACTGAGTGAATTGTGTCATGCTGCCTTTCTTACACACCGCGTCTGTGTCTGCTGTACAGTGTAATCGACAGACTCAAAAGATAATTCAATCTTTAAGTGTATATATATCCATGTTATTTTTATATGTTCATGTATTTATTTTCATTTGATCTGTTCATTTATATATATATATATATATATATATATATATATATATATATATTCTTCCAAGTTTCTTAAAATTTTTCTCTCGATCTATCTTTATCTGTTCATATCAAGTTTTATACTGTTTCTCTAATACTTATTTCTCACGTGATAATTTTCTAAAAGACTATTTTTGCTATGAAAAAATTGGCGTCTAAATTATGCAAAAAGGAAGATATCTCAATTTAATAGATACTTTTACCGAAATTACACAAATATATCTTAATATACTTCAGAGCAAATTTATTCAATAAAATAACAGTTAGCTTCAAACTCGGCCTTGAGACGACTTCGGAATTTTCTACAAATCTTCAAGATAATCTTCTCGATTAAGTTGGTGAATGCTGCCATACTCTTTGTCTTTAGTTAATCTCTGGTGTTAGAAAATGTTTTGTTTCTATCTCGTTCAACTGTATCTCACTTATAATAATCAAGGGGGGTGCAGTTTGGTGAGTTAGCAAGATATAATGAGTGATATGGTCGCAGAAATTGTCTAACAGACACCTACTGATTGTATGGCATGATGAAGAGTCCTGTTACCAGACATAGCTACTTTAAGCAGTCACCATCTTAAGACACAATGAATGAAGGCATAAAGTCACAGTCACTAGTGATCCCCTTAATTATCTTTGGGAACAAGAGTTGATTCATTCAGATCTTTCTGAATAATTGCAATGTCTTAAGATTCATACGGAAACACTCTGAAATATTTGTATTTGGGCATCCGGCACGAATACCAAGCAGTACGACATGTCGTTTCCATATTTCTGTTAGAGTGAATTTTTTTTGCACAAACGATAGCCAACTGAACCTACTATACTTTGTAATAAAAAATGAAAAAGCAAACATGCGTGAAATTAATTATATATATATGCATATATATATATATATATATATATATATGTGTGTGTGTGTGTGTGTGTGTGTGTGTGTGTGTGCACTAGCCAAATAGTGGCTGGTTGTACGAAAAGAGTGCTCAGTACACAACCAACACAAATGAACTGAATATGCAGAACCAACAATATGTTAAAAAGAGAATACACACCACTTAATTGCTACCCTCATTTCAACCACGCCTGTCTCTTCAGGTAAGTCTTAGTCTAAGATTGCCTAAAGAGAATTGCCCTTTCGAAACCTGGATAACAAGTAAGTGGTGTGAGTTCTGTTCTTTAACACGCACGCACACACACACACACACACACACACACACACACATATATATATATATATATATATATATATATGCTGATATGTTCATTTTATTGTGTTTATGAATATATATTTCTTCCCCCATTAAGTAAATACTCCTGAATAAGCTTTGATACAATATATGACTAATAACTTATTCGTCTATGTGCGAAGTTATTCCAGCTAAAAATATAGATACACGCACATATATATATATATATATATATATATATATATATATATATATATATATATATATATTACCCCATTATGCCTTCACACATATGCACGTAACTGCATATATATTTTGTTGAATCAAATTGCTGAACATATTTGCTCCAAGACAATAGAAATTCTCACATCCATTTCTCTTTTCCTATTTTAACTGTGACAATCTGACTCACGCTGTGTTTCACTCATCCTTTAATACTTGTCATGTGATATATTTTCATTTTAAACCTCGTTTTCTAATCCCGGATATGAACGAAAAGTATTCGTGTCTTTAACTTAGAAGAAATAAAAGGATTCACTTATGCATAATATAATAAATCGTGTGAATAAAAAAATTCAGAATGGTTGCATAATTTCATTGAAAATTGATGATATTATCTGTTCTTCTAAAAATAGAAAAGCTCAAAGTTGGAATATATAAAACAACTTCGTTGTAACCCAGAACAGAAATAACACTAAAAATAATCTATTTTAACTGTCAAAGCATGACATAAAACAGTATAACTCCAGAGGGAGGTAATATTACAAACAAATGTAATTTAAATAATGGTCAATCCGTTTGCATTATTTTTTTTTAAATTAGTTAAATGAGTAATATTTGATTCAACAAATCCTATATTCTTCAAAATGAATAGAGCTATAAACATTAATGTTATAAAGATATACTTTAAAACATAATAAAATTTTAAAGAATGAAGAAATCCTACCGCAAATGTCACGTTTAGAAAAAGAACAAGTAATATTGATGGAAGTTAACATTCTCATAAAAAGCAATAATGTATCTCATTTTAATAAAATGGAGCAAAATAGAACTGCTAAATCTGTAGCATATATATATATATATATAGCATAATGATGATCAACGTATACTGTCTGAATATATATAGAAAAAGATATTAAAAAATTGTAAGTTTAAAAATGTATTTTTTGACAGTATTTATTTCTATTATTATATATATATTATATTCGATATTTCAGACCGACTTCGGCCTTTCATCAGAAACAGAATATGTTTCTGATGAAAGGCCAAGGCCGGTCTGAAATATCAAATATATATATATATATATATATATATATATATATATATATATATAATAGTAGAAATAAAGAAATACTGTAAAAAAATACATTTTTAAACTTACAACTTTTTAGTAGTTTATATATATATATATATATATATATATATATATATATATATATATGACTTTCCATAAACTTTATACTGTTGATGGCAACTCATAATGCCAAATAGAAATCAAAACCTGGGTAAATATATGAGATGTGGTTGCGTAGCTAATTATATTATTTGAAAATTTCGGACTGTTGTCTTTACCTTTGTTGCTATAATCACATTTCAGCCACTTTACGATCCGGCCTTTTTCAGGATCTGTCTATATTTCTCAGATATGGTATTGTAACAATTTATACTATTTTAAGGACTGAAGTTTGTGAAAATGTTAAAGGAACATAAAACAAAATTAAGCCATTAAATATTAATTCAATTTAATTGATTCTAGAATTTCGATTGTACGTAAGCAAAAAACAGGTGTTTTTATGTCTCAAAAGAATTTAAATTTATACTATTGAGGTTACTTTGGAAGTAACTGAATAAATGCATATCCAAAAGATCAATATCTGGTTAATATGGTGGGTGGGGTAACTCATCCCAACCAAGCAGAAACAATGTTTGACGGGTCACCAAAAAAACCTGAGATCTGGCATTATTCAGATGGAAATCAACATCTTTGTTGTTCGCCAATACTGATGTTTTTCTTGGGTTACTGCCTTTAATTTTTTGAGTTTCGAGCAGAACTTTTCAGTTCTTACTTGGCAATTAGGATTACTTTCCAATCCTACCAGATGCACAGCATGACTTTCTTTAGAGGACTAAAGTTGGCTCATGTTGCTTACCCCAAGATCTTTTTCGATGAACATTGTTGTAAACAATCTCTTTCTCATCCCACTTCCTAATTTCATTAAAATGGCTATATTTTCATTACGTTTATGCAACAAATGACGAATAGAAATGTGATCCAAATTATGTTTTTACTCAGATCACCGGGCACCCAAACATCGTAGTCATTCTAGCTTCAATAAATGCTTATGGTTATTGTATTTTAATAAATTTACTGGTTCTTCAAATTCCTGCTTTGTTTAATGTGAGTTACCCTCAATCAAGATTTGGTCTATGTTCAGTCGAGAGTAGTGTATTCGAATTTTCCTTGTCAATGAAGCTACAATTACTAACTCGTAACTCAGCTAACCTCTAATGTACAGTTATGTCAGTTAAACTACTACTGTTCATAGCACATCAGCACATATTGTTTTTATTGCTTGCATGTTATTTCTGCTTTTACGATAATGCAAAATGTTTAAAGTGTACATTAACATCTTCTATTTTTATAAGGATTAAAACTGACAAGAATTAAGTAATTTTAAACTGTCTTTCTAAAGAGATAATTTGAGTGAATCGGAAATATAAAAATATTATATGTGTCGATAAATTTGACGTGTCCTAACGTGTTGGAACCTGAACAACGAAAACCCGTCATAAACAATCCGGACCATCATATATATTGTTCGTACTCCTTATCTTTATTAAGATATCAACGATGTTTTGGTCGTTGTCGGTTCCTTCTTTAGGATCTGTCTATATATTTCATATGATGAAATAGTAACTATTTATACTTTTTGGAATTTTCGAAGAGTTGCTCTCATCTTTATTATCATATTCACAACATTTCGTCTGCTTTACTACCCGGCCTTCTTCAGTTAATGAACTAGTGGATAAAAGCGTTGTTTCAAGAAATTCTAAGGCGTCTTGACCCAAAACGTTGTGATTTCAATACTTGGCCACAGCACAGGTGAAGAGGAAACCTTGGAAAGTTGAGTTAGTAAATATTATTTACTAAAAACGGAAATATCCAGAAGTGGATCTAGTGGAACTAGAACAATTTAAACAGGAAGACAAAATAAAGCGTTCGGTTATAAATACCACCGTATATCACCAGAAGGAGGCCGAGTGTAAAACGATCAAACGTCGTGAATATGACAATAAAGATATTTCTTATTCGTTCTCTTTTTCAGATATATATATATATATATAAATATATATATATATATATATTGTCATCCGCAGACAGATCTGTTTCGCTGTATAGGAGCTCATCAGTACGGTTAGACTCCGATTGCTACATAACCCAGCCTCGAAACCCGACCGAGCCTGCCTTCTTCTACTGGACACTCGTGGCCTAGGGGTAGAATCGCCGACTGACGCCAATTCGGTCGGGTTTCAATCCTGGGTAAGAAAGCGACCTGAGTCTAAGCCGTACTGATGAGCTATAATACAGCGAAACAGATCTGTCTGCAGATGACTATATATATATATATATGTGTGTGTGTGTGTGTGTGTGTGTGTGTGTTAAAAAAGATTGCTGCACCTAAATATATATATATATAGTCATCGGCAGACAGATCTCTTTTGCTGTATCACAACCCATCAGTACGGTTAGACTTCCGATTGCTTTTTAACCCAGCATTAAAACCCTACCGAAATAGTGTCAGTCGGCGATTCTACCTCTGAGCTATGGGCGCTCGTCAGAAGAACGCAGACTATATATATCAGAAAAAGAGAACGTATAAGAAATGAAACCACCCTGAACCTGAATGATCGTCAGGCCAAATTAAACCTTTGTCTTACGCAGTTCGTGTATATGTCATAAATTTGGTGAGCTCTTTCAACAATTTAGTGAATATCACCCGGATTAAGTATTAGCTATTAAATAATTGTGTGAATTAGCATCCTATAATTTCAGAAAATAGAGAAACTGGATATGGAAAAATCAATATTGCAAAATTCTGCGCCTGTCATAATTTACAACTCCCACCACCACTTGTAACTTACTATTCCTTGCTATACTCGATCTTAGATTTGTTTTAAAGTTTATCTATAATTATTCAAATGTATTTTAATAGAGCGGTGTTATCACATTATCTTCTTAATCTGAATGATGTTACATGATTAATGATGTTAAACGTTTCTTCTCAATACGTCATCGGTTGGACGCATGAAATTTCTAGTAAGGAACCTCTCTATAATAACTTCGTCACAACGTTGTCAGTTAAACACTGCCTGTTTAAGGGACAATTATCACGTTTACGTCAATTTTTATTTTATTCATGGGTTTACTCCTATTATTTTTTTACTTATGCCTCTTAATGATTTCTCCCCTATGCCTGCATTGTTAACTAATTCTTTTAAAGTTTTAATAGGATGCACTTTTTACCAGAAAATACTTGCTCAATATGGTAAATATTTGCTAGCCAACTATAGTTGTACTTGTAAATTAAACGGGTGACTAAACCAAATGAACTTTTTTTCTGTTTACATTTGCATTATTCGAAACCGGTTTGACATTGGCATATTTTAATATCTTCATATCACCTACCAAGTTCAACATTAACTAAGTTTTTGACAATATTTTATACTGTCAAAATACACTCAAATGAGTTGCAAGATAACCAATGTTCAGTGATATAGGTTGCTTATCAATAATGTACCTGGAGTGGTTTGATTTGACATTAACATATCTTAATTCACGTTTTGTTTTTAATTGGTTCCACTCCTAATTTAGCTTCTATTTAAAATCGTGATATCCAACATTTTGTAAAAACCTTGTCAAGTGTAATATCACAGACTAGCCATTTAAAAATTGAATGTGTCATTATAATTTTATCAATATTTCTGTCAGTATTATTTAAATAAATATTAGACTTTCGTCTCTGTATAGACCGTCATCATTTTTATCAATTCTATTACACAATTCCTGGAAAATGCATAGTTACACAAACTCACAAATGTGATATGATTAAATGTATCCATTAAAATATCAAAATTCACATGCTGTTTAGGGTAGTATTCCACGAATACCTTGATATAACAATATAATATCAGATATGTGTTTCATTAATTGCACCTGATGGTCTGAGATGCTCAAAGATTCTTGCATAAGTTAATTGCTTTATCTGTTTTTTTTTATATAGAAAAAAAGTTTCTTAATATATATTTTTAAGAATTTATTTCTGTTTTTGTATTTCATTAAATCATTCTATATACTCACTTAAACATCGCCAGTGGTATAGCCATCATAAAGACCCCACGCATATCTTTAATTATTTTGTTGAATTTACGCAGTCAGACAGGGATAGCTTCAGCAGTCTATTAAGCTAGTCACTTAAGGGCCATACATAATAAACTATTGGGCGAACATGTCTCGAAAAAAACGTTACTGACTTGTCAGAAGATTTTCCCGCAGTAGTTTGCCATTACTTTATGCGGTAGATTGGTACCCAACCAATGCTGTAGAACCAAATCTATTCTGCTAGTTAACACATAGCTTGAGACAGAAGAAACGGACTAATAACTTCTTCAAGGATAATTGCGCGTAAGTGAATGCAACGAATTTTTTTTAATCTTCTCACCCCAAGCAAGGCATTCTACTGCCACTGTTGCGCAGGGGGTTACATAGGAGAAAGTCATGAGAAAGGGGGTTTGGTTATGGGAAATGTCGGGAGGAGGGTAATAGACGGATGAGAATACCGAGTATAGAGTTAGAGGGGAAAAAGAGATTGAGAGAATGGATGCGAGTTAGTGTGATAGGAGATGTATATTGACCTTACATTTAAATTCCTGGAGATTGTAGCTGTCGGGGAAGCAAGCATATAGAAGAGAATTCCACAGGTGGGAAGTCCGTGAAAAGAAGTTGTTAGAGAAGAAATTGCGGTTACATTTTATCGGTTTCACTATAAAAAGGGTAAGACCTAGTTGCTAAATGGAATTCGAACTCGGCTCTTCGATTTTGCGTTCCAAGCCATATTTACTGCACCACAACAAGAATACTTTGTAATCATTTAATTTGCAGAACTAATCCATTGTTCGTAATATTATGATCTGCGTTAATTTGTAATGTCTAGGAATTCAGCATTGATATTTTTTATACTGTTGTCAGAATTCGTCTTATAAAAATGTTTTACATTTGTTGAATACTTCAGGTTTTGCTCTACAAAATCTTTGAACAGTTATTCCCTTTCACAAAAACTTGACGATTTTTAACACGTTTTATGTCGCTTGTTAATTCTGAAAAAAGTTTTTAAAAATCCGAAACTTGATTCTCTTCACCATATTGAAAATGTACTTTTTGAAATTACATAAATTTGCAACCGATGATATATATATATATATATGTTTAGATAATATAAAATATTCCACATCGCAGTAGATATTAACTTGGGGTTCATTTAAATAAAATCGCGGCCTTCCATGTCAGACTTCACTCAGTAAGTCAGTTAAGCGCTATACGTGATGCATGCTCCAAAGACACATGACTGACTGGGCAGAGGATTTCTCTCATTAGGTTGCCTTTAATTTCTGTGGTAGACTTGTTGCCAACCAAGCCTATAAGACCCAATCTGTCCTGTTATTTGTTCCATAGATTGACGGAAGAGGCGGATTAATACGTTTCCCAAGGGTATTTGCGCGTAAGTAAATGCAACCAATTTGACTATAATTCGAACTTGGCTCTCCGGTTTGTTGTTCCGAGTCGATATCCACTGTACCATTGCGCACATGTTAGCCTTATCAACTTTAGTCAGTAATCATACCAAATAGTCTTTCTTATACGGATTCGGGATAATTTTTAAAGAATAGAAGAAGTTTAATTAGTCTATATTCAGGTATACATTCAACATAAAAGAACTACTTACTTACAAACTTTCAGAAATTCCTAAAAGCAAGTCAATATGAAGAAATAAATTGGTAAATCATAAGATCAAACTATGAAGTAGACACTCTAAAATGTAAGAAGAATAAATTTTAAGAAAATTGCGTTGTGGTGCAGTGGATATCGGCTTGGAACGAGAAAACATGTAGCCGAGTTCGAATTCTAATTGAAGTTCTTGCATTACGCGAAAACACCAGTGGGAAAGGTATTAATCCGTCTCTTTCCTCCACTTATGGCTTAAATAACAGAATCTATAACCTTGGCTGACAGCCAGTCTACCACAGACTATAATGACAGCCTAGTGCAGGATACTCTTCTGCCTAGCCAGTAATGTCGCTATCGAGACGTGATCACCTAAGCGCGTATCACGCATGACACTTAACTGACTGAAAGGGTAAGAAATGAAACCAAGGCTAGTCGGGTTCACACTCAAATTGTAGCATAGTTGAACCAGATTAATTGCATAACCGCCTAATGACCCATATAACAAAACTAATTATCCAAATTCTGATGAATAGAGCGCGCAAAAAGAAAAGAGAAGAACAGTACAGGTTCATTAAAGACTATAGAAAGAGTAATGCGATATTTAGGCTCAACACAACATCAGAATCAAAGAAAACAATAATGGACTGTTATGTAATGTTACTTCTATATGAAAGAGTATGTGAGAAACTCTCCTCAAACATGAAAAACAGATTTAAAACAAGAGAAATGTTCAGAAATATGCTGAGCAGATCATGAACAAAGTAGGAGAACAACAAATAAGCTTTAGAGAAAATGGAAGTAAAAAACAGAAGAAAAAACATATGAAATTTTTAGGTCACATAATCATGGAAGAAGGATTAGAAAATTTGATACTCACGGAACAAATTTAAGGCAAACGAGTTATAAGAAATCAACACATAATACGCCTGGCGAGCTTGAATAAATAGAGGAAAAACGACAGTTATTTACAGTTACAAATGACAGAATAATGTGGAGAGCCATCGTCACCGATGTTTTGAATGAATCCAAAAAGTAGAAGATATATATATATATGTTTAGATAATATAAAATATTCAACATCGCAGTAGATAATTACTTGAGGTTCATTTAAATAAAATTGCGGCCTTCCATGTCAGACTTCCGTCAGGGAGTCAGTTAAGCGGTATACGTGATACATGCTCTAAAGACACATGACTGACTGGGCAGAGGATTTCCCTCACTAGATTGCCCTTACTTTCTGCGGTAGACTTGTTGCCAACCAAGCCTATAAGACTCAATCTGTGCTGTTATTTGATCCATAGGTTACTTCTATATGAAAGAGTTTGTGAGAAACTCTCCTCAAACATGAAAAACAGACTTAAAACCACAGAAATGTTCAGAAATATGCTGAGCAGATCATGAAAAATGCATGGGAACAACAAAAAAGTTTTAGAGAAAATGGAAGCAAAAAACAGTTATATTTAACAAAAGAAGAAACATATGGAATTTTTAGGTTACATAATCATGGAAGAAGGATTAGAAAATCTGATACTCACGAAACGAGGCAAACGAGTTATAATAAATCAACACATAATACGCCTGGCGAGCTTGAATAAATAGAGGGAAAATGGAATGTGTTTACAGTTAAAAATGACACAATATTGTGGAGAGCCATCATCACCAAAGTTTTGAATGAATCCAAAAAATAGAAAAGATATTACTTGAATTATGCCATTTACCTTTCTTTTTGCTTTGTTCACTCATTCTTGAATTATAAATATTTTTATATCTTTTGAAAAGTTTTTTTGAAATTGAGTTTTCAATTACCACATAAGTGTTTACGCCTATTTTCATCAATCTAAGTTGACGGAAACGGGCAATAAATTAGGAAATTCACTTTGTTTGATAACTTAAAAGAGAGCTATTAATTTTCTCTTAAAATATTACGCTCCTTTGCAGTTGCAGTTAGTGGTATTTGCAAATTAAGAAAACCTTAAAATGAGCAAGTATTGAGCGTCGTGTGTCATATGATCTAACACTTTCTACTCTTATTTTTCACCCATTCATTATTTTCTTTAAAATATATAAATTCACCAGGAATTTTCTTGATTCTGCCTGATCCAACTTATTTGTCTCATTTGTTTGCCACGTTTTTCTTCTATTTTCTTTCTTTTTCAGTCTGCTGCTCTTTTTTTTTTTTCACCCGCTTCAGTCTTTTTGATGTGTGTTGGCCTCATTTCTTTTTTCTTTTATTATCCCAGTTTTATCTAATTTTCATATGACCATAATATGTTTTTTGCCTTTTGCTCGCTATTTCATTGCAAATTTTGTTTATCATGTTTTTCTTTCTTTCTTTTGCTGTTACATATTTTAATTTTATCCTGAACTTTTCTTTTTATCATTTTCATAATTTCGGTGTTTCATTCTTCGTTTTTTTGTCTTATTTCTTATATCTTCGTCTCCATTCCCAATAATCTGAGATTGTCTTTAATTTGTAGCTTCATTATTTTTTGTTTCTTTCTCTCTTTCGGTCTTTCATTTTTACTGTCTCGTTTATCTCATATTTCACTTCATATTTGTTCTTTCATTTTTATTCTCTCATATGTTACTTCACCCTTTTCAATTTCATATTCTCATTCTCTCAGAAATCACTTCATTCTTTTTTATTTCAATTTCATTTGCATTTTCTCCTATGTTATTTTCTCTTTCATTCTCATTCTCTATGCCATTTTAACCTGTTTCTCCTTCTTATTCACTCATATGCCACTTCATCATTTTCTCTTTCGTTCTCCTTCGCTCATTTGCCACTTCATCATTTTCTCTTTCATTCTCCTTCGCTCATATGCCACTTCATCATTTTCTTTTTCATTCTCATTCTCTCATATGACACTTCATCATTTTCTTTTTCATTCTCATTCTCTCATATGCCATTTCAATCCTTTCCTCTTTCTTATTTTCTCATATTCCCTTTCATTATTTTCTCTTTTATTTTCATTCTTATACGCGACTTTAATTTTTTTTCCGTTTTTCTCATTCTCTCATATGTAACTTTTTTCATTTTCTCTTTATTTCATTTTTATTGTCTCATTCATATTTTGTTCATTCATATTTTAACATCTTTCATTTACACTTCATTCTTTTCTCTTTCTCTACACTTGTCTCCCTTTTCCAATATTTTAATATTTTCATTTTTAATTTCACATTATTTATTTTTTCTAATATCTATTTCCTTCTTTTTTTATTCTTTCCTTCTCTCATTTATGAATATTTTTTTCTTCGTTGTCTTTACACTTTCTGATTTTGACATTATCATGGTACTGCATTTTTTAAATTTACCTTGTTTATTGTTAATGCTTTTAAATTTTCTTAAAGTCTCTTCGTCTTTTTCGTTTCAGTTTTCAATTTTCATTCTTTAATTTGTTCTATTTTTCTTTTTGTTTTACTCTCATACATTCTTTCTTTCTTTATTTTTTACTGACATGTGATCAATATTTCAAAGCCGGTTTTTAAATCATTATTCATAATCGCTTTCTATTGAACCATTTATTAAACACCGACTTGTCAGTCACCCCTTTACTTTCCCACTTTTTACTTCAACGCCTTTATTCAAATGCATTTTGAACATTTTCCTTTAAGGTTCACTTTTCAATCTGTTCTCAAATTTCGAATTATTTTTTTCAGTTTTCTTTTTCTGTTTACCTTGATCTTCGACCTTTTTGCTAATGCTTTTTCATCATTTCGCATATAATTCACTTTCTTCATTTTTGTGCGAAATTTTCCTATTTAAATTTTTTTATGTCTTAGTAGCATCCCTAATTATTAGCTATGCTATATTTCCCCACTTCTTTTGCATCATCATAATTATTATTATTATTATTGACTTTATTCATCCTATGCCCCTTAAGATACTAAGCATTCCTTTCTTTAATTTCAATAGAAGACTTCTCTATCCTTAATAGGATCACAGACACTTTGGTTCTAAATATTTACTACAACTTAAATACATAGATGTTATATAATTATAAATATTAATATAAAGTTGTTCTACGACGTTATTTTACAAAGTACTTAGCTTGTTGCCCTAAACATAATTATAGGCTAGATATAACTTACACAAAATCACATTAACTCCTAATTTCTGTATATCCTAAGTAATATGCAGTCACTGCTTTTTCAGTGTAGCTATCAGTTTGCATTCTTTGAACATCGTGCTCGAAACATCATATAAATTATGGAATAGACCGTTGGCAAACTGAAATTTAAATCCATCATTATAAGAAAGCTCTCTGTATTAGACAATAGCGATAGCATTTCGCTAATGGTAACTTTAACCAGCAAATCTTACCGAGAAATTATAAATATATTATATTTTTCCTTTTCTGATCACTATTAAGTAAATATAGTTTGTCGATTTCTACCTCTCTTTTTTAACTGCATTAGGCTAGCCATTTTCTCTAAGAAAGAAAACATTGTCATTTTTTTTACCAGTCTTGTAGCGAAATAACAACATTAATGTACGTAAGAAATCACAAGTTATATATAGAAACATCAAGCCTGCGTTAGTCCGCCAGATTATCATTAGGAAAATTTTCGATTTTCATTCGACTCTATAGATATGATGCTGTAAAAGAATCAACTATTATGTAACAGAATTAGTAGTATTAATATATTTCTACTAATCTAAACTTATTTATAAATGGAACATTGTCTCTCTGTGTTTGTATCCGTTACCTATAGACTTCGAAACGGCTGAATCAATTTTCTTGAAAATTTACACAGTTGTACTATAAGCGTCTGTGAGTGTTCTTAGCTAGGTTTTGTTTCGAGGTACCCCCTATAAATATCGAAAATCGATAATCGAAAAATCGTGTTATAGAAGGAGTGGTCCGATTTTAATCAAATTTGATACACTCACAGACAAAGACATAAGAAACGATATTCAAAAGTTTCAAGGTTGTGGTTCTTACAATAGTGCAGAAAATCGATTATATATATATATAGATATATAAGGCAAGATGTTTGTGTGTGTGTCTGTTTATCTGCCTGTATGTCGGTATTTGTTTCAGCACATTTATTTTAGTTTTTGCTTCGATTTTGGCTCTAAGTAGGTATAATTGTAGTTCGCAAGCCATGATAGCATTTACTCAGAGGACTTATTTAGCCTTCAAAATTCAGTTTACGACGAAAAAACTTATTTGATATCGATACCAGGAAATCAAAATTTGACTTACATCCATTCATTTTTCTTTCAGTCTAGGGTTCACTTTAACTGGAAACAACTATTGCTTTTTTGTCTTTCGTGCCAACGTCCAAAGAGTCTGAGCTTGTGGCCCATGGATTAGTTTTAAAGCTTTCATTACACCCGAGCAACGCCGGGATATATTGCTAGTATTAAAAATAAACATATCCAAAATACGAAATATATTCCTGAATTGGCCTGTTAACTTTACAATAAAAGACTAGCTGTTTCCTGCCTATTGCAAATCATCATTTGTAGCTACAGTTTGTTAGAATTCTGATAAACCATCTGATACTTCTTACTATCGACCTATAATTATTCTACTAATTTTGGGAAAGTACTGGTGCACTTGATCAACTCAGAACAGGCTTAATTAGCTCACATCGCAGAGCACTCATCCAGACAAACTTTTGCTTTTCTAGGTCAACTGCTAAAGTATGTACGATCATTGCTGAAATTTTCTTTAGACAAAAATGGTGAGCTTTGCTGTTGCTTTCAATATTTCGAAGGTACCAGTCATTTTCCCAAAGATGAAAGGATGCGTTGTTTCCGGACGTATTTTTGAATGGATTTATTCTTCTTTAGCAAATCACGAAAAGAAAATGTTCTTGAACGTTTACCCTTTTTGCATTTATGCAGGTGTCCCCAAGAGTTTTATCCTTTGATTTCTTTGATTTCTTAATTTTCATGAACGCCATCCCAGATGTCTTCAGCACACAATTCGGTATTATACTGAAGACAACAATTTAATCTAGTCTGGAAAGCTCTAACTAGTTTGATATGTCCAATTTGGAGGCCGCTTTTAGAAGTGACCAAAAATCTGTAGTTTGGGCCAGATGAGGCTTGTTAATGTTAACGCCTCCAAAACCAATGTACTCTCTATTAATCAACTGAGAGATCCCTTTTTTTCTCCTCCCTGTATAGTATGATTTATGCTAATCTCTAGGAGAATAATCCGTTAGGTCTTCTCAAGCTAACTTTGCCTGCTGTGAAGTGGAAAATTTATGAATAGATTGCTAAATCTGCTGACAAGAAAGTTACTTCAATATAGCGTGCTAAAAATATTTCACTCAAAAATCTGTTTTACATATGTGTTTACCATTCATCCATACATTGAATAGTGCTGCAAAATATAGTCAGATGCTCTTGCTATATATTTAGAGATTCTTGATAAAAGTATTGGTCCTCTCCAGTTATCTCGGCTTTCAATCACTTGTTCTGGTAGAATTTGATGCCTTGTCTTTTTTTTATGTAAGCGTAGTGTTGTATATCAATAAACAACAAACACGCATATATATAAAAATATAAGTTATATTTTTATTAATGACGATGGACCGTGTAGCACAGGGACAGAGAATTGAGAGCGCGCTTCTAATGGGGCTGACGGGAGTGTCGTCTATTGTGTCTCTCTCTCTCTACTGCTACTCTGGTCTGGTCTGGTGAATCCGTGCGCCGAGGTCTTTTTATAATCTCCAAACCGGGACTTTTTCTTCCGGTTTTGCCTCGCCCACGCACGTCCACGTAATTCTCAGAGACACCTGTTCTGTTTGCCTCTGTAGCCATTTCCGCTACTGCCGGAAATAAGGTCAAACAAACATCCGTTCCTTTCAACGACCGGAAACACCCCCGCTTGCATCAGCCTTCTTCGGGTGGGGCCAGATTGTTATATTACAGTAGTACTAAATTGGCAACAAGGTCTTTTTTAATCATTTTTACAGTTGAATTGGCCATATGTAAAAGTAAGTTCTTTGTTACTAGTTGCTTTCCTCACAATTCTCTACAGTGGAATTTTTTTCGCTTCTTTCTTTCAAACCAAATTTGAACTTCAAATAATTTACAAGTTGTTTTATTGTTCTTAATAATATGTTTCTTTAGTGGCATACGTTCAGTAACCCTTAATGTCTTAATTGCTTTATTGCCTTGCTCGGTGTAAGATAATTATAAAAAAATGAGAACTTAAAAGCTGATAAATTTTCTTATCTATCCTATGAGGCTGGTCGTTAGAAAACTGGCTTGTGAAAAACAATACGCTCGAAACCAAACAATTAACGTTCCACAACATCTGAACAGGTTTATCATGATAGATAGGAGTTCTGTGAAGAATGCTTTACCTTTCATATAATGGGACTCAAGTGCTCCACAGACCTCCTATATGATCATTAGCTAAAGGTACTTAAAAATCGTTGCTTCTGTTAGTAATATTTTAGACTATCCGTTAAGTTAAACCCGTTTATTTACAAGAGAAAGATAAAGCCGAAAAAAGAGGATTGCTGACATATCTAGGCTCAAGTTGCTCACTTCTTCTTGCCTGTTTTGATAGAATTAAAATAAATATGCGGTCTTGTGGCTGATTATTTTTGCTGCTACAACCCCTCTACCACAGAGGAAATATCACGAGCATCACGCTACTCAAACTGTGTCCATAGCATGCGATCTGACGAGCTAAATTCATTTGTCTGGCGAGCTTTATTCTTTTGTCTGAGGAACTATATCCGTTAGGCTGACGAGCTATATTCGTTTGTCTCATCATCATTGATCTTTGCAACTGGGACATGCTTTGCTAGATACGCAAGTGTAAATAATCTCCATTACATTCGTGTTCCGTTGGCCATAATTTTTATCTAACTTTTTTCCAATAACTACTGCATCATGGAACAGACTCCCAGCAGAATGAGTTTCCAATTTCTAGACTCTTGACTTCTTTAAATCTAGGATTAGCCGCTATGTTTCCGACTTAACCAAATGACCTTCAATTATTACCCTCATAAAATATTATTAACACTCTACCTTAAGTTTATTGCAGGCCATCCGACTAACTGAAAATTATTATATACAAAATAACATCTCCTTAAGATTCATTGACACCATAATTATGCCAATGATGGCATACGAACCACTCAGTCATATTATTCATAATTTTTACAACCTCGAAGTCAATGTACTACCACAACCATATACTTCAAGAAATTATCAGATCACTTCAACCATATAGATCACCATAGTACCCACAATATATTCATCAGCTTTCCAACCTCCTCCAAATCATATAAATATTTATTTAGCCATCGGCTCATTAGGCATAGTTTTTAATCGTCAATATAACGCAGGGAGGTTACAGGGAGGGAAAGCAAGAGAAAACATTGCGTAGATAAAGGATTGAGAAGAGGTGAAATGATGAACAGGACTCTAGAAGATAGAGGATGGCGACTGACGTAGTATTTAATCAAGTAAACGGAATGGAGTTCCACAGGTTGTAAGTGGCAGTTGCATTTAGCTATTTTAGCAGTAAACGGATGGGTCATAGTTGCCAATCTTGTAGCACGCCTAAATTCATGAGTCAGAGTATCATTAAATAAAATAATTTACTACTACAATTGCACCATCGTAGCTGTCATATTGTCTCATTTGTGCATGAAGTCACAAATAGACTATCGGTGCAATCACTTCAGTACAAACGTATTAGGACAACCGTCAAATAACAAAAAAAAACATGACCAAATTAAACATTTATCACACCGCTGCCATAATTGAAATCATATAAATTTAAGCAACATTAGCTGCACCATCACTGCCTTTACCACATGACAAATCTAGCCGTTAATGCAACATTAGCTGCACCATCACTGCACATGACAAATCTAGCCGTTAATGCAACATTAGCTGCACCATCACTGCACATGACAAATCTAGCCGTTAATTCAACATTAGCTGCACCATCACTGCATATGACAAATCTAGTCGTTAATGCAACATTAGCTGCACCATCACTGCATATGACAAATCTAGCCGTTAATGCAACATTAGCTGCACCATCACTGCACATGACAAATCTAGCCGTTAATGCAACATTAGCTGCACCATCACTGCACATGACAAATCTAGCCGTTAATGCAACATTAGCTGCACCATCACTGCATATGACAAATCTAGCCGTTAATGCAACATTAGCTGCACCATCACTGCATATGACAAATCTAGCCGTTAATGCAACATTAGCTGCACCATCACTGCACATGACAAATCTAGCCGTTAATGCAACATTAGCTGCACCATCACTGCACATGACAAATCTAGCCGTTAATGCAACATTAGCTGCACCATCACTGCACATGACAAATCTAGCCGTTAATGCAACATTAGCTGCACCATCACTGCACATGACAAATCTAGCCGTTAATGCAACATTAGCTGCACCATCACTGCACATGACAAATATATCCGTTAATGTCACTATCATTAACCACTTTTTTTGCTAGTCATATGACTTGTTCGTATTATTAACCAGATTACATGAATTTTTACTCTTATCATGCACGGTGCTTCAACTTAGAAATACCAGAAAACAGTTTAAAAAACGCTTTAAAAATAGTAGATCTTACTCCAAGAGTCAGAATAAAGAAACAAGAAAAACTCGACATTTATCAAATCGCTAACATAATCGCAGTCATATACAGTTCCGGGCATATTCATTACGACCCCAGTTTTATAAAAGAAATGATGTATTTCGTACTATTTTCAGTATTTATTGTCAAATGAAAAAGAAATAGATCTTTTGTTATTATTAATATGCAAAATTTTTCAAGGTAAAGAAGCAAAGAGGAAATTTTATGCACATGATATGTTGAAATATTAACAAAAGAACCATTCTATCATTTACAATTATTCACTTGGCAGTAAATATTAAGAAATAGTATGAAATATATAATTTTTAAAAAAATACTAGGTTGGCCTATAAATTATGGCTGATAGTGTACATTTAAACGACATTATCTGTACCATCATTGCCTTTACATCATCCATTTTAAACAATGTAAATCTTTCGACGGACCATGTAGATGAATGCTACGGAATTACAAATAATTCTAAACCAGTTCATTTGGAGGCTTTCAACAACAGAATCACTAACATGGTCAGTACCTGTAATACAAAGATAAAAGATAATTCAATTTCACATTGCCCAACAGTTAAAGTAAAAATATAAACAGGAAAACTCATCAACACTGGAAAAACCGATAACAGTAACTATAGTCAAGAAACCTGTTTAGTAAAAATGTTTTACGAGAAATCTTTTATAAAATTCAATCGATAATAGTAGTAACTATTTGAAGAATGAATACTGGCTGTTATCGACTAATATTATCTTTAATATTAAAACCACTAGTTTAGTAGATTTAGAGGTGTAGCAATAGCTCTATGAGTCATTTAATGCCAAAAAGGAATATTAGAACATATATCTTCAATTACATATATACTATGAATAAATATTAATAGTAATTTTACTATAAATATGTATTGCTAACAGTTTTTATAAAATGGTGTATTTTTATAATGTTTGATTTTTTGAGGAGGTTCACTATTTACCCATAGCTTGAAGCAGGTGTTACTACGATGTGGGTAAGCGTGAACCTGGCAGCAACAGTAATTAAGAGTTGGTTCCACGATTCTCACAACCTCCAATCTCTCGATCAGAAACCTTACTGCTGGATACAACTAGCTCGTTTAACTTGAAGAATCCAGTGTTATAACTTTCCAGTTTAAACCTAATCGCTATACTCATGCAGTGAACTTTATCTCTTTTCGGAGAATATGAGTTTTCATATATAGAATGACTCCACCATACTGTCTCTAAGTTTTTTCCTCTCTATACTGATAATTCATACACTCTGGTTTAGTGGGAAAAAACGGGCAAATGCCCTTAAGATAAATAGACTTTAAAGGAACGAATTGATTATACAGTTCAGTAACAATTCCCAGTTGACTACACAGACAAATAATGAAAGACCGATATATTTTTAGTAAAACAAAGCGGAGAATAACAGTTCAATCAAAAAATTATATAATAACTAGCACTTTGACACTTAAACAGAAGTCTCTGCAACTAACGGGACTCAAAATAAAAAATAATATATCAAAATTATTTGCATAAACCTAAAACACATTTTCACTGTAATTTTGATTTAAAAATTTTGATTTGTTATGCATTTGAATTTACCAACAACATGTCGCATGTAATTCAAATAAGAAAAAATTCCCAAAGACTACTGGTAACATATAAAATTAATTATCCCGTAAAATATTTCTTTTTGCAGACATTGTTCCAACTGAAATTTCATATAATTAAACTGTTAATAATTTAATTAAAATAAGTTTTATAAATTTATTTAAAAAACAATTATAACATATTTCTATAGCTTATATTTTATATCATACATCATTTATGCGCACATGTGTTTATGTGTTTGTGCATTTTATGGGTGCAAAGACAATCTCTATTTTCCTTCATATCTCGCTTTTTATACTTAATTTTTCCTCGGTTTCTGCAGTTTATTTTCTATTCTGACGTTATTTCTTAATGAGTGCTAAGTTAAATGAATATCTTTCTGATGGCTGATATTAAACAGGAAAAATTATTTAACTATTTTAAATACTATTTTAAAACTTATTTAATTATTTCAATGATAAAAGGGTGAGACCTAGATGTCAATCAAGTGCACGCTTAAATTCATGTGGTCAACGAACCGGGGTAAAAAGCTCTTCTGAGCAATCGCCATGAAAATATTTGTAGAAAAAACAGAGAGAAGCCAAATCACGTCGGTGACAAATTGGATGAAATTGAGATTCCAAGTCAGGATTGATTACATTGCATGCCCTCATTTAGATTTTATCGAGAGCCTAGAGATGAATAGCTGGAGATCCGAACAAAATATGGCGACATGAGACTACATATTTAACAGGTCAGCTGTGAGTTATAAGCAGTTTAATACTATATCGATTTATCAAGGAACTGGATGATAGATATCCGAAAAAAATGCAGCGGATTTTAATAATACATAATAATGATAGCGCTGGGATCGATTGCACTACAATACTTAAACACCTATCCTAAACAAAACTGGTGCAACTGCTCAAAATAACTCTCTCCAAGACTACACTCAAATAGTTTAGTCTCGTTCGGAATAAACTCTAGATTATTGTGAAGGCTACCCTACGTCATACGCCGATGTATAAAAAGCATAAAATAAACTAGAATATTTTAGTAAGTTTATAAAACTTTTAATGTTAATATCAAACACAATTTCTTAACTACAATATTATGTCTATAAACTGGTAATAAAGTATAATATGAACGAATTTAAAATAATCTCTTATTGGCTGAAGGAATATCAGTAGGAATCAACAAATTAAGTTATCAAAGATTGTCTATCTTTATAAAAGTGTTCAGACTGCACAACAGAGGTTTACAAATTAAGAGATACCGTTTATGGGACTATTTATGAAAATTATTTCACAAACAATCGATAATAAAGGAAAAGCTGCTCGAATAGAACTTGCATCTCAAATGAAATACAAAAGAGGTAGCTACAATGTGTATGGCATGACGAATTTTTGCCTGAAGTCTAAAACTGGTAGAATGAGGGAGTGTAATTCCTTTGAACACTTTTCATGAAAATAAAAATAGAGCAAGCAGTGGCGTAAAGCAATGAAACTTGATATAATTAAAAAATGTAAAAATGTTCATAATAAATACATGGGTATCATCTGTCTTACATGGGTTAAGTAGGAATTTATCGGCTTATATTCAATCCTTGCACAGTAGATGCCTAGAGCTATAAAGTGACTCTAGTTTGGCATATTCTATGTACGAAACAACCTATATTTAAAATGCAACAATATGGCCTTCTCTAAGTGTGTATTATGATTTTGGCTGTTTGATTTTGTTCAGGGGCATAGTAGCACCTCTATGGGTTATTTAAAGCCAGGGCTCAAATATTTTGAACGTACCTTTATGGCTTCAACTACAGCTAAAACCTATTGTAGGTAATTTTGCTATAAAATGTAGTTGTTAATGTTGCTTTAAAAATGTGTTGTTAATAATTCTACTATAAATACGTATCATCGGTATTTCTTTATATATATGCTGGTACTTTTGCGATAAAAATGCATTTTATTATTTTATAGTTAAACAGCAGTTATAACTTGGCTTAACGCTTCTAAAAACTTAAAATCTGCCGATCAGAGGACTGGCTACCAGATATAATTTATCGTCATACCCAGGACTATATATATTCAGAACTGTAACAATATCTACCATGACAGACAGCCGCGTCTGTTTCACATTCCCGCGTTAGATGGAGGACTAAAAAATATCGTATTGTGGACAGGAGAAAAAAGATCAGACTATTTCATGGGACGCATCGATAAATTATTTTTTTACTTTTTGAAATTTGTTAATATGAATGTTTTGATTTCGATAACATTCATCAAATTTCATCGATTGACCTTTTCTTAAATAAAACATTCTTAGTGTTTTGATTTGATATTTGTATCGGTTTTCATTCCCATATGATTCTCTTTTATTGATTAATAGCATAGTTTTTATTAGATGCATATTTGAAAGGTTAAGAGTCATTCGACTAATTTTAGGCCATTAAATGGATTTCGTTTCTAGAATGGAAATATATAGATATGTAGATTTGTTTTTTTACGGATTATAAATATTTTGCAAGTTATTTAAAGCCAAAACTTATTTCTTTAGCTTGTAAAAGTTTTGAAAATACTGATTTTTACTAATACAAGTTCTACAATGTAACTTCATTTCCGAGAAAAAGTCATGACAATGTAAAAATACCATCAATTTATTATTATATGATGGTATTGGCGTATAAGTGAATAACAAACACGACTGGAATCAAAACTCGTCTTTGATTTCTAGTTGTTAGCTCTTATCCATCAAACTACATCCAAAGTTACAGCCCCTGGTTTTCTCAAGCAACCAAATATCTAGGTAGTGATCAGTTTCGATGTTGCTTAACGTTGATGATCGTACACGAATCGGTGTTTCAACCTAAAAGCATCGTCTCTAATAACGAAGAATAATTCTTTCTTGATACAATCATCAATACTCAGTTAAGTTGTAATTTTATGACGTGGAATTTCCTTGTATGGTCTATGTTCATTAAGGCGATCATGACCCTTCACACCTTTCTTTTCTTTGTAGCTCTTAATATGTTTTATCTTTGTGTTATTTCTTACAAACTTCGTTCTAAATTCAATTTGATCAAGGCCATCAAATATGTCATGCCCTACTTGTGAGTGGCGGATATTTCAAGTCTTTTTTTCTTTTAATGTTCCCCTAAATTTTAAATACCGCTTCATGATGCCAAGTATAAGTTTCTTTTTGCTTTCATTCTCTCCAAAACATCTTTATTGATCATGGGTTTGGTTTGTGTATCCACAGCATCTTTCTGTAGAACGATATTTCGTTGCTTCAGATCAAACATTCCCAGAATTATTGGAGAACCAATATCACGTAGCAGTTCAGTACTATTGTCTTTGTTAACTATCGATTTTCCTGTCACTTGATAATCTGCTGAGAACTAGGAATTAATTTTTGCCTAACTCTATACTTCAGATCTCAGGGACTCACTTCCCAGATATTAAAATTTTTATATATGCACGATTTTAGCATTTTCGACCTGGACTTTGCAGTTTAATATCAACGTGTTGCTGATAGTCAGTCAGTTAAGTGCCATACGTGATACACGCTTGGGCGATCATGTCTCGAAAGAGACATGACTGACTGGGCAGAAGATTATCCCGCAGTAATTTGCCACTGATTTCTGCGGTAGACTGGTTGCCGACCAAGGCAACCTAAAGAACCCAATCTGTCCTGCTATTTAACCCATAACTGGAAGGAAGAGACGGATTAATACATTTCCCATGTGTATTTGCGCGTAAGTAAATACAATAGATTCAGCTGGAATTCGAACTCGGCTCCCCGGTGTCTCGTTCCGCGCCGATATACCACAACGCTGATAACAATGCTTAATTTATTTCTTTTTCTTTTTTTGTTTTGTAGTTTTTGATTAGTCCGTTTTTCTCAGTTTACTTCGCCAAATATTTCACAAACATCTTTGTTTTTATTTCAAAGTCATATAGATTAATTACATCAAAGGTTTAATTTTTAGCTTCGCTTTTGAGTCAATAGACTGTAGCGCTCTATTCATAACTACGGCAAATTGTTGTGAGAAACGAGTTGTACTCTACTTTATCACACTTGAAATGTTTACTTCAATGTGACGGTTAGTCTGCATTTACAGCAAGGCCCTTAATATTCTACATATTTTCCATCTGTTTATTCTGACAATGGCAGTTGCTTGAAACATCTGTTCTCTTGTTCAATCCGCATTTCTAGTTTATTCACCTTTTCATTTTTCTTCAATATCTTTTCCTGACAATTTAAAGAATTTTCCCTTTGCCCTATCCTATAGCTTCTTTTTGTTGTGAAGTCTTTCTGTAATATCTGTTCGAAATTTTCGCAATTTTCTACTGCTTTGTTTCCATGACATTAGAATTTTGCTATTGCTTAGTTGCCCTCTCTCTGTCTATCTGTCTGTATATATATATATATATATATATATGGAATATTTTGTTATTACTATGGTTTATAAAAGCATCATATCACTACACGAAAAAATTTCAAGTTTCAGTACAATACTGTTTCTCTTCAGGTTACCTTTTTAAAATAAATGTTGAAAATGTTTTATTTTTTAAAATATAAGATGAATTCATGTTTACTTAGAAAATTAGCAAATGTAATTGGAGTAAATGCTTTCGGTGTGTTAATATTCTTCCATCAAACATGACAATTAGGTGACTATGGAGTTTTAAAATCTAGGTTTTGAAAGGAAGCCGGATGGCCGAGTGCCTAGACATGTCATTTTTTAATTTTGTCTGGATAAGGTACATAGTGGGACCATAGATTGTTTAAATGCGTAGACAATAATTTTTACCAGCAGGTCGGATTTTAGTATTTTGTAAAAATTATATTTTTTACTACATCTGAGTAAAGCGGCTGCAATGTTCACGTTAGAATTAAGATGAAATATTTATGGCAAATTTAGGTTTATTGTTGTAAGAAAAACAATTAATTAATGTGCGGTTTATTTTAGTAAAATAATTTTTATTTTTTAACTTATGTTGGAGTATAAGTTATAAATAAAACATTTTATTTAATTGAATTTAAAAGAAAATTTTTTGTCTCAGTAAGGTACATAGTGGGACCATATAATATTTAAATAGGTAACCAATAATTTTTAACAACAGGTTGTATTATTTTTAGTACTACTTCATGAGTAGAGTAGCTGGGATGTTTAGTTTAGAATTAGGATTAAATAATTATGGTATACTAACGAATAATGTATTTGAGAAAACTAATTTAAGGATTGTGTGGGTCATTTACTTTAGTAATTTTTTTGTTATATTAGTGCATAAGTTATAAATGAAATATTGTAATTTTTTTATTTTATTTTAAAAGAGATTTTTTGTCTGGTTAAGACAATTTGTGGGACCATGCAATATTTAAATGGTTAGGCAATAGTTTTTAACATCATTTTGCATTTTTTGTTCTATTTTTAAATTAGATTTTGTACTACCCAAGTAGTAAAAGGGTTGGCATGTTTAATCTAGAATCAGGATTTAATAATTATGGTATACAAGTTATATTATAGTTTAGAAAGTATTTTGTAGGTCATTTATTTTGATAGAATAATTCTTAATTTTTATGTTATATTGAAGAATGAATTATAAATGAAACATTAAAATAAATTAAATTTTTAAAAAATAATTAGATTTTGTACTACTTAATGAATAAAGGTGCTGGAATGTTCAGGTTACAAATAGAATTAAATAATAATAATATACTAATATATTTTGTAGTTAAGAATAACATACAAGTATTTTGTGGGCCATTTATTTGAGTAAAGTAAATTGTAACTCTTCAGTTATATTAGAGTACAAGTTTTAAATTAAATATTCTAATAAATTAATCTTAACAAAAAATATTTTCGATGTATGCATAAAGCGGTCAATTCATCTCTACGGTTCAGTAGTTTCCCATTTTTAGGGAATCTTAAAATCTGCAGTTTTTCTCTCAGTCACAGAGGGTAGATGTCGTAGAACGACTTACAGATTCTTGTTTTTTCCAGAATTGTCCATTTTATTTTGGTGATTTTCTTTGTGTGATTCAAATTCCAAAAATACACAGAAAATGATGTTTGGCTTCCGTACGTGTTATATTTAAAGAAAGATAATTGCATATACCAACGCTGTTTAAATATGATCTTAGTAGATCTGTAGTGATACCGAGCAAGCGAGGGAACGTATGTTTGCCCTAAGAGATCCAGAAGGCAAATGACCAAAATTTGTCTTTGCGCATTTGGGCTCCACGCAGAATTTCCGGAGGTAAAACAAAAATAAATGAAAATAAAATTTCTTTTACGAACATGTAGCGAAACTCCGAAGTAAGTTTTGAAAACGTAATATAAGAAAAAATAGCACATATGCGTATACATTATGTTCTCTATTTTCAATGAAGTTCAACCCAACCAAGACAATTGAGCTATTAAAACAAAAGGTTACTGCTTGTAAAAGAACCAGAAAACAACTTTTATTAAGGAGAAAATATGGAGGAAGAGTAATCAGGAGGTCAGTAGAAATCGATTGTCATTGCATTTAACTTTTAATCAATAATACTGACTGGAAAACGTAGAGACGGACGAGAGTCCCACAAGCTGTAATACGAGAAAATAAACCATTAGCATAGAACATACGGTTACATCTAGCTTGCAAAAGTAAAGCTCCTAGCTATTCTAGTACATTGGTAAAAACTCCTAGCTATTCTAGTACAGGGCTTAAATTCATGAAGTCTACGTACCATGGAGAAGAGCTCATCTGAGCAGTTGCCATGAAAATATTGACTAAAAAACAGACAGGGAGGCGCCGATACAGCGGTGGAAATAGCCTGGATCAAAGACCCTACAACAGGCTTAGTAATATTGCAGATTTTTCTTTGGAATGTTCTAAGCGGATGCTTAGATGTAGCACAAAGCCGAAGATTATGGGTAACCAGTGACAATCTAACTAACTACTCAATTGCAATGATTCTAACAGAACAAATCTGCTAACCATTACACCGCCACAAGGTGCTCAAACAAACACTGGACAATGACTGGCAGCAATATTTTAAGCATGGACAAATAGTTAATTTGTAATAGCTTCAGGGGATAAAATTTTTTAGCATGACATATGTCAGCCGAGAATGTTAATCGGAGAAGGTGCAACGAGATACTCTCCTGGAATTTAGCCTCAGACACGCTGATGGAACGCAGAAAAAGAGTTTGTCAGATTTTTAATACAAGGAAGTTTTGTTTTGGAGACGTTAAAAATTAAAGAAAAAAATATTTTTCTCAATTAACAACAGCATGAAGATCGTTTTTGACATCAGTTACCAATTTGTGCTTATCAGTCCAATCAGGATTAGCATCGAGACAGTACTAAATTGTAGTACAATTATAGAAAAGGATGTTGTTTTATTCCCTCTTTCTTTTAGCTTTCAAAACAAAGGGTATTTTATGCACGAGAAATACAGTATATATATATATATATATATATATATATAGCATAACGATAATCCACGCATACTGTCTTAATATGTATATGAAAAACTACTAAAAAGTTGTAAGGTAAAAATGTATTTTTTTTAAAAATTCATTTTTATCTGACAAATCTTTAGTAGTTTTTCATATATATATATATATATATATATATATATATATATATATATATGTATATATGTGTGTGTGTGTGTGTGTGTGTATCAAAATATTTGAGTAACTTTAGGAGCGGATTCCTCACATCAAAACAAGGAGAAATATCCCTATAAACATCTGTCCACAAATCCTCCTTATATGAGATATTAACTTTAAACATTACAGTAGATGCTCTTCCATGGACTGCACATTCGTCTGACCTCAGTTCTTTGAATTACATAGGGTCACCTAAAACAATTGGTTTATGCAGGAAACATTAATAATGCATTGACGCTTAATAAATGTGTCAAGGTGACCTGCCAATTCATTTGAATGTGACCTCGAGTAAATGATCAGACGGATACAGGCGTGTATAGAAAGTATAGAAACAAGCGGAGGAAATTTTAAGATTTCTTATGAATTAAAGATTTATGTTCATTGATGGTGTTTTAAAAATGGGTTTAAACGAACTATTTCCCTTGTTTTGGTGTCAGGAACCCGACCCCAAAATTTGTAAATTTATTTCTGGATTTATTTCTACATTTCCGAATCCTCCCTAAAGAATGCTCTCTTAATTGTAGGATTTATCAACCGTTTGTAACCTTTTTTAAAATCCGAAATGTAGAAAAAAAAACAATTATTTTCCAGATATAAAAATATTATGTTAGCTTATGCTTTTTAGAGGAGATCAATGTATACTGTTTATTATTTTATTAGTGCCTTAGTGAAAGTGACGGAAAGAACTGGAATATAAATTCCGCTCTTCCATTATCCGAAGACGCTACCTATTTCAACACTCGCACATTCCAAATATTTACACAAACATTTGTTATAATAGTGTGAATTCCCTTGAAAAAAAAGCTCCTTTCTACCAATATATGTACTCATACAATTTTCTCTACTGCTTGGCATACAATAACAGGTCTAGTTTTCCTTTCAAGAAGGCGATAGTTAGAACATGTTCTGGCCTGCGCACGTTTAACTATTTACCTGACACGTTACACCTATGATTCGATACATTAATCCTATGAATTCAACTGTCAAAGCCCTTAAGTATTTTTATCAATCTATCAAGTTATACGTTTAGCGATAAATAAAAATGCTACTTTTTAAAAAATTGATGCCTAAAACTAAACTTCAGCTATGTCATGGAAAGCTATGTTCTTACTTAAAAGAAATAATTATATAGTTCATATTAAAAGAAATGATTTACTGTAATACACATCAAATACGTGTTTCTATTTTCATACCAAAAATAGTGCTTGCTATCGTCATATATTGATGTTATTTAACCATAAAAGTAAAAAAATATGAAACAGGAAATTTATGTTTCCACATTTGATACAAGAGAGGGATATATTTTATCCATCCTCGGAGAAATTTATATTTCCAACAAAGAAATCTGATTTAATGACTACATGCAGAACTAGAAAAAATACTTACTTAAATTCTTAGATCCCAATTGATACAGATTCCTCTATACCTTTGTCACTTTCTTCCTCAATTTTCTTCTTTCTTTCTTTTTTCTTTCTTTCTTTCTCAAATATTATTATTAATTGCTTTATCCAAAATATCCCATAGATGTTCAATAGGATTGAGATCAGAGCTTTGTGGGGCCAATTCAAATTCCGAAGTCTTCCTTCCTCTTCCTTTTAAAATAATTCTTACAAAGGTTTGGCTTTTCAAACTGTACTTAATTTCAGTGAGGTTTTTAGGAAAATGACCCCCTGTCTTAATACTTTTGCACATTACCTGTAGTGTGCAAAATGTTAAGACAGGGGTGATTTTGAACTTTATTTTGAAGCATCATAAAATATAATATATTTCTTGCCTTAATACTTTCGCACAGTACTATATATATATATATATATATATATATATATATGAGAGAGAGAGTCTCGATAATTTTCAAAGAAAGAACTGTAATTTAATTGATCAGGATATAACATCTCGACTTTAGTCACATTCTCACTAAATTGACGTGGCTTCCCTCTGGTAACTCAATCACATCAATTTGCACGTTCTACTAGATTGACATCCCAATTTTGCCGTTGAAATAGTTA